>JAXBDA010002674.1:0-40493 GCA_036023075.1 Gaultheria prostrata | reverse complement strand
GTATTTTAGGGAGGGGGTTAGGGAGTTTGTTGGAGCCTAATATTGGGATTTGGCTCCCTAAAATAGGGATGAGAGCCAATTTAGGGAGTTTGTTGGGCTTGCTAGAGCATCCATATTTGGTGCTTTCTAAAATTATTTGTTATATAACAAAAAGTGTTAAAAGTGGGTCTCAAAAATTATGTGTTAAATGGTTGTTAGGTAGTGGAAAATAAATGTTACATTTGACATTGTTTAGGAACAAAAGTATTGCTAACACGCTGACACACAGTTGTCATCCATTTCCCCTCTCTCTCTCTCCTCTCACTCTCTTTTCTTTCTCTCCCCTGACACACGTGCCATCCCCTCTCCCTCTCTCTCTCTCTCTCTCCGCTCTCTACCACGCTGGGGCACTCGGTGCAGTTGGGGCTTTGCTAGCTTCCGACACAAACAAGGAGGAGGTACAGTGGACCTAAAGCTATCAAATGGAGCACAAAAAATAGACAATTCTTGTTAGTGTCATAAAGTCTTACACTAAAAATGACTTAAACACTCAAATGTAGATGCTCTTACAGGGTTATTAGACAGTGAAGATAAAAGAGCTTCATTTGACATATTTAGAGGGTTTGTTAAAGTATAAAAAAAGTAAAAAGATATATAAATGCATCACTACCACTCAGTCTCTCTCCTCTCAAATGTACCCATTCCCCTCTCTCTCCTATAACCTGACAACTTCCGTCCCTACCTCTCCATATCTCTATGCTTTCTTTCATTTGGTCCCACATGGCTGACACAAACACATTACTACCATACGAGCCGCAGGTACCTCGCCTCTAGAGTTTGACACAAACAAGGAGGAGGTAAAGTGGACCTAAAGCTACCACATTGAGCACTAGGGGTGAGCACGGGTCGGTTTTCGTGCCCACCCGACACCCGACCCGAACTGTACGGGTTGGAAAAAATCAGACCCGAAACCGACCGAACAACCGTTATAAACCGCCCGATATGCTGATTCGGATTGACCGGATCGGTTCAGTCGGGTTGGCCGGGTCTAGAAAAAAAAAAAAAAAGACTGACAGGAGAGAGAGAGAGAACAGACACCCACAACAAAGAAAGCTTTCAGATATAGATTATAGTTTCTCCGGTGGTGGTCGGCAAGAGGCGTCGACTGTGCTTGCTGCTACTGAGGATGTGTTACACGATGAGTTTCTTCTACATACACTTTTCAAACCCATCCTAACGGAGAGAGGGAGAGAGAGCGACGACGAACGGCTTCTGAAATTGAGAGAGAGAGAACGGCGACGAACGACCTTTGAACAACGACGAAATGACAAACGAGCCCGATCTGATTTTTTTGTGTTCATTTCCAAGATTTCCAAGCCGCTCATGAAATTTGAGAGAGTGAGAGCTGGGTTTTTAGAAAAGTGGGAAGAGAGAGAAATTAATGTGAGTCAAACCCAACCCCAGTAATTTACGTATAGAAATGAGGGGGAGTGGTTTTGATTCTTTTGAACCATTGATGGGACAAGACAATAACTCTCATTTACTCCACCTGCATTGGAAAGGTAAAAGGGAGAGGAAAAGTTCTGATGAAGATTGACTTTCATTGGAGTACTCTTCCACGCGTACAAACTTTTACTCCTCCCAATAAATAGCCTAACGGTACATAGGAGTAAGTATACATATACATGTATGTCGGTCGGGTCGGGTAACACGGGTTGATATTTTTTGAACCCGCACCCGAACCGAAACCCGAATACTCATCAGATTTTCAACCCGTATCCGACCGACTGGAGTGTTTGAAACCGCCCGATTGGTGCCAGGTCGGGCGGGTTGGTCGGGTTATACGGGTTGTTGCTCAGCCCTATTGAGCACAAAAAATAGACAATTCTTGTTAATGTCATAAAGTCTTACATTAAAAATGACTAAAACACTCAAATGTATATGCTCTAAGAAGAAATCAAAGGTTAGGAACAATCAACAATAAAAAGAAGATTTTCAAACTTATTTTTTTTCAAAATGGAGGAGATGAAAAGCAGAAGAGAGAAAAAATAAAATAAAAATTATTTTTTTGAAAAGATAACCTTTGTTTGGGATTCAAAAAAACACTCATACTTTGACATCAATGTCTTATCCCCTCTAAACTTTCGAAATTATCAATTGCATTCCTGAATTATTGTTCTGTTATTAATTACACTCTTACCATCTCAATTTATTACTTCTAACGGGAGACACCGAGGTTAACCGTTAATGCCGCCGTTACTCATGTTTAGCGTTGTTCCCTCCTTTCCTCTGCAACCTTAGTAAAATTGAGCACCACTTCTCCATTTTCTCCATCGGACTGGGTTTGATAGACGACGTAGTTTGAGCAGGCGGAGAGCATGTTCTGGACCCACCTGGATAGATCGGACGGGTTGAAGTGAACCGTATCGGAGAGCATGCTAAGGAGATGATTAAAATGGAAGAAACTAGTGTCGGCACTTTCTATATTTGATTAATAATTCAAAAGAAAAAAGAACAAGTATGGTCTATTAATATGCTAGACACTATTGTTTACCAAATACACATTGGATCCCCCAAAATCAGGTGGAACAACTTTGGGACAACTTAGGCACTATTTTTCCTAATTTATTGTTTTGGTAATGTTCTTGTCTTTTTTCTGAATTTTTGTAAATTCACATTAAAAAATTTCGATTAACCATTTGTCTCCACGATAGGAATATATGAAGCAAAAACAAGTTCAATACAGTTCACTGAATTCTGATCTAAAACAAAAATGCCTTCGACTTAAAATTATTTTCAAGCAGAACCACAGTAAATAGAAGTTCATTGTTCTAATTCCAACTTATCACCTTTTTAAAAGAGGTTATAGGTGGCACCTGTTGTAATGAATTGATCTCAATGTTGTCCATTAAGATGAATGCCCCTAATTTATGTTTGAAATTTGATTGCTTAGAATGCTATGGATTACTCATATGCCCTCTGCCACCAGGGAAGTTGCCTTTACATGCAAAGGATTACGTACACATCTGACTGTGTATCACTTTTATGTTTTAAGTGAAAGAAAAGTTGCTTAGATGTCCTCCGTCCCAAAATGGATGTCCAAAACTATTATTCACACTTCTTACAAAAATCATCTATATGTTGCAATCTATAATACTTTTTTTTCGATTTTTGTCCTTTTCTTTTTTTAATATTTGAAGGGATTGGAAGGATTTGGAGTTTAAGGAATATAACTTCAGTGCTAAAGGTCAGCCTATCGAAGGTGGCCATCTACATCCATTGCTCAAGGCAGGGTTCTGTATTATCTTTTCCTTTCCTTTCCTATTTCTTGTGATGTTTATGTTTTCCCACAAGACTTCTCAATGTGAATATATATGTGAAAGGCAAGGTGAAATTGTTGTAGGATTGGACTTGAAATACTTGCGAAAAGCCTCAATATTTGCAACTATACTGAGCAAGCATTAATTCGAATTTGGAGTCAGCAGCTACATGGATTTTCATAAAGTTGGTTCCATTTAAAGCCCCACCCTCAATTAAGCCTATTTACCCATTTACCTTTAGGAGGATATGTAGTGAGGTATTGAAATTGTTATCAAGCTCCCCAGTGATGCAAAAGCATGTGATATGCTGCATCCAGTGCTATATCCAACTTACCCAACCCTCAGGTGCCACTTCGACTAGTGGTTAGTTGAGAGCTGCATTGAGTTTTCAGGGGTCACTACTTGAGGGACGCGGGGTTGCTGTTGTGCACAATTCGGACCATCTATTGCTTGGATGGACGACCTAGATTTCAAACAACAGAAAAGAACTGTTCGCGTGAACAATTCGTTTTCAAGCCGAACCGTTGGAAATACTTGTGGACGACTGTGATTATGCACAACAACTGCTGTGCAGCTTGTGCACAGCAGCAACCCCGCATCCCTACTCGAGTGCTTTTCAATAGAATAGTAGTTAAGCATTTGGTGGAATTGTTTTGATAGTTGATAAACGTTGCATGCATTACAACTTCCAATATCATGATAAAACTTATTGATCACTTCTTACCATAAAAGCAAGGTTATGTGATAGTTCATAGTTGAGTTGTCAAGGGGTCACTAATTGAGTGCTTTTTCATAGAACAGTAGTTAAGCAATTGGTGCAATTGTTTTGGTAGATGGTAAAACTTGCATGCAATGCACGGCGCGCGCGCACATACACCCTATATGGTTTGACCATGGTTAAGATGATATTTTCCCCTCCCTCCCTCCGTAAATCGAGGCTCTGTTTGGTAATTAGGGAAAAGAAAGGAAAATAAAATAAAAAAGAAAAAAGAAGAATGAAAGATTGAGGAAAGTTGGAAAGTTAAAGAGGGAAATTTTTAGTTAAAATAATTTAGTTTAATTATTTTTCTTCTCATTTTCCTCTCAACCCAAACAAAGGTAGAGGAAATTATTTTATTTTCCTTTTCTTTCTTTTTCTTTTTCTTGGGTTCCAAACAAAGCCTATCTCCCTCCATTCTAAAATAAGTGTCTCACTCTCTTGTCATTTTTCAAATAAAAAAATTAAGTACTTCCGTGTATTGTTTTTCAAATTTTTTACTTTAATCCGATGCAAAAAAATTTACAAAAATTATACACAGAAATACTTATTTTTTTATTTGAAAATTGATATGACTTTTTGTAATGAACACTTGTTTTGGAACGGATGAAGTAATATTTATTTTTGAAATACTAGCTAGAACCAAACAGGCCCTAGTGAACGTGGGACTCGCGATCTTATCAATATAAACACATATTCTCCTCTCGTATCAGTACCGTCTTCTTCCGCTTGATTTGATGATGACAACGGCGGCGGAAGGGGTTGTCTTCAAATTCCCTTCTTTCAAAATCATAAAAAAACCTAATCGCTCTCTTCCCAATCGTGGATCCATTCGGTTCAGTTTTCGCAGGTTTTCCTCCTCATCTTCTTCTTCATCACTATCTGTTGTCTCCGCCTCAGCTTCTTCATCGATTGTAAACGAACACGATCCGAAGATTGAGCCTGTTTCGCTCGGGCACGCCACTCGACCTCATTTTCCTATTCTTCACCAGGTAAAAGAGGTCTTTTTTTATTTTGTCCCACCTCAATTTACTCATGCTGGTGGTCGAGAGAAATTGTATAGGGGAACATGATTGAATCTCAATACTGCAATTGTTACTGTAGTATCAGCTGTTTCATGTACCAAAAGTGTTGAATCATGAATAATAAAAGGGTTACGACCTCGCTCTAATAACTTAAGCTTTTAGAGGAGTTGCTGGCTAACAATATAGCATATGTTAGATTATGTATTTGAACTTCACCGTCTACCAAATGATTGAATATTTTCATATGTTACGGAGAGTCCGGCTACACATGTGGGCGGCATGTTGAAGATATAAATAGTATAATTATACCTCTAACCTCTCTGTACTAGCTTAGCCTTTCATTTGGCAATCTAATTATAAGCCTCAACTTTTGGTGAAGTTTCTTATTCATTGTGGTAATGTTTGATTGATGTCACTAACAAGGAAGTGATACGTGATTCTATAGCGTTAACTGAATTAATAGTGGGGGGATAGCTATTAGCATGCTGCGTGTCCTATATTATGTTGGTTTGGTTCTCCAACAGCTATTAATGCTGGTAAGCAGGCTGCGGAAATTTTTAATCTAATTTCCTTTCTTCTTCTTCATTTTTTCTTGGCGAAAATCAGTATTGTATGTTATAGTTGGTGAGGTTTGAACCCCCATTCAAATGCATGGGAGTAAGTGGTGCCTACCAATCCGATTTCCTTTCTAATATGACCAATCAAATAGGCTCTCCCAAAGCAATCCAGCTACTAATTAAACACCATTCCAATTGTCATGTCAGAATAGTGTCATGTTCCCCCTCCCCAAAACGACCCTGTATTTTCCCAGTTTGCCGTGCTCTCTTTTTGTATTTTTCCTATTGGGAGCATGATTGAGCCTCAATACCGCAAGTAATCTTATCTGGGTTGAGTTTAATTTCATTTTCAACAAACAAAAAGCCTCAATTTAGGTTCAAGTTTCTATTATTTTATATAGCTCAATTGGTCTAGGCCAGCTTATGCGCACCTCAACTAATTTTTTGGGACCAATTCCAACATCCACTGCGGGTGCAATTAAAACTGGGATAAAGCCTTATATGGACTTTCTCCATAAGAGTTCACATAAGAGTTGATAACACTGGTAAGAGGTTTTGAAACCGAGTTCTAGGAGGGAGCAAACACCTAGGAATTTCTTATTCTTTATGGTCAGATTAATACTGTGGGATATTAGTCTCATATCGAAGTTGGGATCAGTCTATGCTGTTAATCTGTTATTAGGAGGTGATATGATTACATAGATAGTAGCACTAACAGGAGGCTGTAGTTCAAAAGGATTGGAACTAAGGGTTCGGTTTGGGTCAAAAGGGTGTGAGTTTTTGGAATATCACAGAACACGATACCCTTGACAGAGTTCAATGGGGAAAATGGCTTCATGTAGCCGATCCAGCGATCCCAGTTGACTTTGACTTGAGGCTGAGTTTGGTTCGGTGTGGTTTGGCTTACGTAGTCTCATATGTAATGTAACACAATAGAGTTATTGTGAGGAAATTAATAATAGAAGTATCATATTATTATTTTTTTGGATGTGTATGATATATACAAATCCGTCCACTATTTATTTCAGTGACATGCTTGTAATGTGATTCCCATGGAGTTGTCATTCACATTCATGTCTAATCCAGCTAGTCAAACAGGTGGTATACTCCTGTTTTCGTCCTATAGGGGAACGTGATTGATCCTCATACCCCATTCCACTAACTCAAATAGCCAAAAGTCAGCTTTTTGCGTTTTTCGAGACAGGTCATCCCCTCACAATACAAATCACATAAAAAACCACAAAAAGCCAACGCGTTTTTCGAGCTCTCACATAAAAAAGCCAAGAAGCCAAAAAGCCAAAAAAGCCAAGTTAGCGAAACACCCCCTCAACTTAATAGGGATGAGTTTTGATTTTGTCTTCCCGTAATCCAGAGGCCTCAATCTTAGCTTAAGTTTCCTATTCTTTATACTCTCTGTTATGTACTTCGAACAAAGCCTTTCTGCTGATATTTTTTTCTTTGTATTGAGACTTCGTTCTCTTTTCTTGTTTGGTTGATTGGATTTTGACATTTGTTTTCTTCTTTTTGAATGGTAAAGTTTTATAAATTTGTCCATTTCAGTCCCCATTCTACTTTTCCCCATTAGATTTAATGCCAAACCCATAATTGACATGGTGTACGCCAATCTCTTTCTCATTTTTTTTTTATCAAATCTTTTGAGGGAGTAAGCAAGTTATCCTAGAAAAACTTATTGTAACCACTTTTTTAAGATTAAGAATATCTCCTTAAATTTCATAGATTTGAATAGAGGAATATGGAACTCCGCCTGTGATGTTCTTAAAGCCTTACCTTTAGATCGTAGCCGGTCTCAAACCTGGATAAAGGAGGAGGGTTGTGCGTTAGGTAGCTGACAACCAGCACGTAAAAAAACCCGTCAGATCTCTATGACATGAATCCTAATCTTACAACGAGACATGCTAGGATGCGGTTGTGCGCAAGGATTTGAGTCTACTAGGGCTAAGTGAGGAAGCAACACTTGATAGAGCTCAGTGGAGGAAAATGATTCATGTAGCCGATCCCAATTGATTTGGGACATAAGGCTCGGTTTGGTTTGAATAGAGGAATATGGCTGTTGGGATGTTGATGAGGTATTGATCCATACTTGATGTGTGAAGCATTTGGTTCTCCCTTGATTGGATACAACTTGGATGAAAGGAATGGTCATTGAAGCTGATTTAGCACCCCATCCCCATCTACTTTACTTCAAATTTCAATTTATAAAGGTTTAGAGATGCCTTATAGCTCTTTGATACACCAATTTAAACTTTCATACTGTCTGCTTTGGTTACTCCATTAGTGTATTGTGCCTTTTTTTTTTTTTGGGAAATGGTATTCCATGTTGCTTTGTACTATAGTTGTAACTTCCCACACGAAGCTTACTATACCTGTTATGCCGATACACTACCGTTTTACGGGCAAAAAAATGGTTTTGCAGGAGGTAAATGGCTCAAAGCTTATCTATCTAGACAATGCTGCAACGTCTCAGAAGCCCACTGCTGTCTTGAAGGCTTTGCAGAACTATTATGAAGCATACAATTCAAATGTGCACCGTGGTATTCATTCTTTGAGGTATCGGCTACTAGTTTATGTTGTATCTATAAACAAACCCCCTTTTGTTCTTTTCTTATTATGGAAGAATTAGTTAAAAGTTAATGTTTTCTTACCGTTTCCTTTTTGTCTAGTGCAAAGGCAACAAATGAATATGAATTGGCAAGGAAAAAAGTAGCAACTTTCATCAATGCATCCGATTCTGGTGAGATTGTTTTCACAAAAAATGCTACTGAAGCTATCAACCTAGTTGCTTATTCATGGGGCCTTTCAAATTTAAATCCATACGACGAGGTCTGTTTTCTCTCTTTAGTTAGGGTTTCATTTCTCCTGATAGTCTTAGGCCTCTTGGCATCTTTATAAACTGGAGTCAGTTTGTTTTGTATTACCGGTGAAATATCATTTTTTTTTCTTTATTTGACTGAAACCTATACAAAACAATTTTGTACTGGAAATGATCTCTGACTCTTCTTTTTAAACTTGATTCGTTTATTCAGTCAAACTAAATGTTAGTTTCAACTTTGAGTTCCACTATTCTATCTAATTCTTGAATTTAATTGTAGACTGATTCAGAAAATCTCTTGCAGATTGTAGTCACCATCGCAGAACATCACAGTGCTATTGTTCCTTGGCAAATTGTGGCTCAAAAGACTGGTGCTATATTGAAGTTTGTGAATTTAACTCCTGATGAAGTTCCAGATACAGCTCAATTAAAAGAAATGCTCTCAAGAAAGACAAAACTTGTGGTCATTCATCATGTCTCAAACATGCTAGGTACGTGAAGTCCCAAAGCTGAGATGTACGAGAATATGTCAATATGTTCCATTCAGTGCTCGTGGTTCTTCTATATACACTTCATCTGAGGTGGCAACGGAGTTTGTACTTGTATCCATGTTCTGTTGTGGTATTTGAAAATCCTTGTGCTACCATAAAACTTGGCATTTTCCAAATTATCAGAATTGTGTTGCAGCTTCTGTTCTTCCGATTGCTGAGATCATTGAGTGGTCACATAATATTGGGGCGAAAGTGCTGGTAGATGCTTGTCAAAGTGTTCCTCACATGGTGGTTGATGTGCGGAGTCTCAATGCTGATTTTCTTGTCGCTTCCTCTCATAAGGTAAGGGTATTGCCATATATACTAGTGTTTAGGTCATATTTATCAGCACATGTGGAGTTAAGAAATAAACATGCTTCAGATGTGTGGGCCTACAGGCATTGGGTTCTTGTATGGTAAAAGCGACCTGTTGTCTTCCATGCCCCCTTTCTTAGGTATACCTTTGCCTTTCATTTTGTTGAATTTAGAATACTATCATTTATTTCTTCGGAATTCTAAGTATGACAGTAGTGCTTTTACTGTAGTAATCATCACATTTCTATTTTCAGTGTTTCTAATATATTCTTCTTCTCTCTCCACGTATTTCAAAATCGCAGGAGGTGGCGAAATGATTTCTGATGTATATTTAGATCATTCCACTTACGCTGAACCTCCATCCAGGTTAGGGGCTTGTAAATTTGTTCTGGACCTCTGTTTATTTGTGCGAAGGCAGGGGAAACATCGTGGTTGTGCTTGCTCTTCTTTGCATTATGGCCATGTGTCTTTGCGTGATTGCGTGATGGAGGATCCTTTATTTTCAGCGATGAAATAAGAGTTAAAATTTGGTTTTCCCTGGGAAATTTCGGTTACAGAGGATTGGGACAACTGACAAGCTACTTAATTGTTTTAGGATTTAGGTTATGGTTTATAACACAAGTGATGCGTCTAACAAGTAGTTAAGGGAAAACCTAGAATGCAACAATGCAGTTGTAGATAAAATGCCGAGTGAGGATCAGAGAATGAAAGAGCATAGAGCCCTAGATTTAGAGGAGAAAAAGAGGGAGTGCAAGTACAAAACGAGTATCAAGTATTCTATTTGTATCCATTACAGTGCTTTCACATCTAGTATGACTAGCATGATTAGATTGTTTGAGCCACCTAAAGAAAATATTTTTGAAGGGTTGACCCTTGTTCTGAGAATAGATTGCAAATTGATGTGGTTTTTCAGAGGTGTGATACAAACAGAGTTCAGAATGGTTGGACCGTTGGGGAAAGAACTCTTGAAGCAGATGGGAAAGGGTGGGTGAGCAGTGTAGCCGACACTAGGTAGGGAGACCTAAAACTTATCATGATACCTAAGAGTGTGGTGTCGACCCATTTTGCTTCTTGTTCTGTAGGTAAAAAAAAGTATACCAACCATTGGTTTTCATTCAGGAGTTCCCTTTGACATGAGTTTAGTAATTTGACCTGTCGTTACTGCTACTTTTTTTTTTTTATCTAGCTATCTCCAGAATAGGCTCCCAAAGTATGCCTCATCAATTTAAATAGGCAGGTTGTGATTTTTCGCAATTCGTTTCCTTACAGTAGTATGAGTAGTTTTCTGTGTGATCGGCTATCAGTCAAATGCTTTCAGTGTCAGGTTTCAACTCATTTAGGAGGTCTTTTTTGGATTACCATTTACCAATTTAATGACATCAGGCACCTGGTTAAAGAGTTAAGGTAGTTGTATTTGACACCTCAATTAACAGAGGTTACTCACTGCTTTTTGTTTCAGATCTCTTGAAGCTTGATCCTGACTTTGATTAACTGAGCTAATTTCTTGATAGTGCAATAAAATCCTATTTTTGCCAATGTGCTTCCTCAACTTCATCTCCAAATCTCAGAGGGCATCCTAGCTAGATGTTATTGACATGCAATCTTTCTTGGCTAAGATTTCTTTCATGTTTTGTTAGTTATTGTGTGCTATTTGTAGCTTCAATACTCATTACTGACCCTGACCTTGTTATTTTTGTTGCCTCTACTGTAGTTCCCAAGGACTGAATGGAATGAATTCTTATTTGCTTAGTGACTGTTTCTCTTCACATGGAAACAACCCTTTAGTTAACTTCCCCCTACTCATCCCCTTTGGTTGTTCCATACTTTGCGCTTAGCTCAGACTTTCCCATTACATTCGACCCTTCTTCGTGCTGCAACTCTGTCCCAACTGTTTTTTACATCTGGTCCTTTCATGTAAAAAATACATATTCTTACATGAAGATTTGGATTTCCTCTTCATGCTTTGGCCAAATGGTTGACATATAGGGGTTACATAAAGAGTTTCCCATTTTATACCATTCTATCCTTGCTTTGAATTCCACCGAGTCATCCGCACCTCAAATTCAATTTCTTGTGTAATTAATGTAGAAGGCCAGGTGTCCTTGCTATGCTAGGTTTAGGTGTCTTTATTTTAAATATATCCTAGTTGTCTTGACGCACCTTCACTTGATGTCCCTATTACTTGAAATCTATACGCGTAATCTTATATAATATGCCAGATGCTAATCATATATTGTTAACCTTTGTTATTTTGGTTAGATTTGAGGCAGGAACACCAGCAATTGGGGAAGCAATTGGGTTGGGAGCAGCAATCGACTATCTGTCTGGAATCGGTATGCAAAAGATTCATGATTATGAGGTTAGTGTAGTGTCTGAATTTCTTAACCCTTTTTGGATCCAATCCACCTTCCCGACTTTCTTTTTTTGTATGTCGATAAGCTCCTCCGTTCAGGCATTTTAAGATGTAACTCTAGGAGGAACAGAGTTTTTCATTGTGCAATAGTGTTAATAAGTCATTGAATTGTTGAGCATGGTATGAGCTGATGTTTTAGTAGAAGTTGTAACAGGATGCGAGTCTTAGTTAAAGATTGTCTAGAGTTTATGCAGTTGTCAATTAAATAAAAATGTAAATGGCATTAACTTATGCACTTGCCTGGTAGATGAAGCTATTTGGTGCTTATCCTCCTCTATTTTTTTTTCCCGACTCTGTACTTCCCATTATTTTTCAACTGTTTCCATTTTGGTTTATTAACGAGTCCTCACGATACAGGACCACTGAAATTAGAACCCTATTATTAACTAACAACTGCAGGCCAGTGGACTGAATTTCTAATTGTTATCGCAAAATCGGGCATGAAAATGAAAGTTCTGAGTATTATGCTAATGTGCTGAAATTCTTCGTGAGCTTGGAAATATTACGTCATCTCATGAAAGGCAAAACACCGATATCAAGAAGATGGGATATCTGTAGATACTTTACTTCAACCCTAAAACTTAAGCTAGTAAGAGGAGAGGTTCAACATAATGTTGAGCCCTAGCCCTTTCCATATAAGTTGTGGGACTTAACACAGCTCTAATGCACAACTTCTTTGTGGGTCTTCCACGTGTAACCTCTTTTGGGTTTGTCACATGTAGCCTCTTTGGGTCTATCATCGTGCAATCTCTTTATGCGCACAGGTGAAATAGGCTAATACTTATTTTCTTGTTGCTATGTGCTAAGTTCTTAATCACTACAGGGAATGAAGATGAAAGTTCTCAGTATCATGCTAGTGATTTGAAATCTGTTTTGAACTTGGAAGTATCTCACATCATTTAACCCCAAAACTTGAGCTTAAGTTGGTAGGTGGAAAGGACCACCAGTATATTAAGCCCTAACCCAGTTCATACCCAGTTTGGGATTCCCTAACTCCCCTCCTCTTGCACAACTTGTTTTTCGATCTGTCTCTTATTGCCTCTTTTGGGTCTGTCATCATGCAACCTCTTACACAGCTTCTTCATGGTATTTAGTTGACTATGGTACACCTGGGGCCCAGGAGAATGTATGTAAACTCACCCTGGTTCTATGCGTGTATCTTAACCTGGTGCTTTGTTTTCCAATTTGTTCATTCAGGTAGAGCTGTCCAATTACCTATACGAAAGCCTGCGTTCAGTTCCCGGTATTCGAATCTACGGCCCAGTACCTTCGCAAACAGTCCCGCGAGCAGCTCTTTGTTCGTTCAACATCGAAGATATTCATCCAACCGATATTGCAACTTTTCTGGACCAACAGGTATGTCTACAACCACAAATACGGTTTTCTACTGTTGTAGTTTTGCGCCTTTATTCTTCAAGTAGCGATGTTTGGGTTGTGAGGATGGATTATTTAAGGGGAAGGAAATAATAAAAACGCTTGAAGAAATATATATGCATCTACACATTTGTCTATATATGTTCCTTTCGTCCATAAGTCCCTCCACCCTCCATGGACCACGATTTGTTGTATTCAGGAACCCAAATCATGGGAAATCATCTAGAATTATATGCGAGTTCTGTTCAAAAGTTCAATGTCTTGACAAGTCGTGTAATTTGATGCAGCACGGAGTAGCCATTAGATCAGGTCACCACTGTGCCCAGCCCCTCCACCGCCACTTAGGCGTGAATGCAAGTGCGCGAGCTAGCCTCCACTTCTACAACACAAAAGAGGAGGTTGATAACTTTGTCCTAGCGCTGAAGGACACAGTTAGCTTCTTCTCATCTTTCAAATAGTCCAAAGAATCACACTCCTCTCATGTAACTTCTACTTCTCTTATTAGCCCTATTCAATTAAATTTGTTTTGCTCCCTAGATGAGATGGAGGACACAGTTGGCTTTTTGTTTTGCAAATTGTGTTTTATAATGGCAGCCACCTATGTATATGATTGATTTGTCCTAAAGTTACTTGACCACACAGCCTATTTCTGTACCGAGTGTAAGTTTTGTTTTTTGGTGAATAATGTGCGAAGTTAAATCTCTATGAGGCCGTTTGAGAGCCAACTTTTAGGTTATTCATTTTGCATTTTTGATGTTTGGGAGTTGAAAAAAATATAGAACCGAGGCACAATTTGATAATCAGTCCTGAATGTAATATGCATTGACGATTACACCCAAATACTACACTGTCGTAAACACGGATTAAGGTCTTGTTCCACATAGTGACTTTTTAGCTTTTTGGGCTTTCGTTTTTTACCAGACATGTCATTCTTATCTCATGTATCAATTTAAGTGTGATCTGATTAAAGGTTTTTATTTATATCAACTCCAACATGAAAACCAGCAAATTTCCCATTGTAACAATATTTCAAAATACTGAAAAGGGGGAGTTGGAAAACTCAGTTCAGAAACAGAAACAACTAGCGAAAGCGAATGCAATTGTAACAATGGAGTCCAAATATTCTTCCAATCAAGTCATCAACTCCAGAAGAGTCGGATGCTTCACAAAACTGGTTTTAACAAAATTCCTTGCACAGATATTAAACACATCAGTAAGCAAACATGTCCAAGGAACCTGAACAGCCAAAAGGCCCAACACCGAAATGGTAAGGATGCTCATTTAAACAAGCAGATGTCCCTACTTTGATCGGACAACCCCATACTACAAATAAACTAGGAAGAAGTTTAAAAAAAAAGTGAAACTAGGAGCAGATATAGAGTTCAAGAAACAGTAGAATCGCATTTGACAAGAAACGTCAAGCTTTTGCCTCATGTTCACCAACAGCAGGTGCAGCAGCTTCTTCTGCATGCTTATTGCCGGATACTTCATCCACATTCTCCTCTTCCGTGTCACTGTCATCATATTCTGCAAGTGTAATAGAAGTGTTTAGATTGCACAGTATTACAGTAAACAAGCAGACGATTTAGCTAATCTAAGTCAATTGCGGAAAATACTAAATGCTTAAAGAGCCTCCTAAGGGCTAAGATCAACGATATTACGACCTACCTTCATCAATGTCAGCACCATCACCGTCAAAATCTCCACCACCCATGTTAAGCTTCTGAAACAAAATAGAGAATACTTGTGATACAAAATTTATGAACACTTAAGAATAATTACTGCACTACAAATATGACAGATGTTACCCACCGAAAAGTCGATGTCCCCAAAGTCCATATCTGCTCCACCTGCATACACAACACAAAATAAATAATAAAAAAAAAAGGGGAGAGAGAAGAAAAGAAAGAAGAACGTTTCACTTAGAGATACACGAAAGTCTCAATTTGAGAGCAAAAGGGGAGATAGACAACCCACTTTTACTGTCCTGCCCCTCATCTTCATCAACCCATTTATCCCAATCAACTTTCAAAAAGATGGGCGGTTTTCCTTCCTGCTTCAACAGCCTGCTCCACCATTTATTTTCTGCCTTCTTTATAAGGTAGCAGATGTTTCTCAAGCCAACTTTAGCCATGCTCTCCTGTGATCACTAAATTAATAAAACCAACATCTTCCACTTAAACAATAACTGTCAAAAGATATGTCACTTACATTTACATCAACTTTATCATAGAGATCCAGATCTATTTCGTAAGGTATGTTGTCTACTCCACTTGTGGCAGAGAAGAAGAATTTCCCCTGTGGCTCCAGTTTAAGCTTCACATCTTTGGCATCTGGCAGCTCAATGGTGACGTACACCTTATCAGGCCTCTGGGCCCACTTCACCATTGGATGTCGGCTGGGCAAGAAAAAATTTGAAACGAAGTAATTAGATGGGCTACATTAAATAAGAGGACTCACGGGTTTTGTGGTACCCCATCCCACATCGGAAGTCTACATGAGTGATCTTGGGTATATAAGGAACCATGTAAAGTTACTAGTTACTACTAGTACCTTGGACTTAAACATTTTGGGCCATGTGGAGTGGCTTGTGATTATAATCAAGGTACTGGACGAATTGTCTACATGGGGCATTCAGTTGGTATTTAGAGCAACCCGTGTACACAATCGTGTAGGCTTGGGCCAAGGAAAAGACTTGGGAAATACCCTATGACTCTGGGCTCATGGTGCAAGTGCGCACTTGGGAAAAGACCCATGAAATATCGTGGTGACTTTGGTCCCTCAGGAAAAGACTTGTGAAATACCCTGTGACCCTAGCGTTCAACCCCTCACGAGGGCATGAGGCCATTAAGGGGAGATTTTGACACCCCATCCCACAATGATGGTCTGCATGGGTCATCTTGGGTATATACGGAACCATGTAAGCTATTACTGATACCTTTTTTTTTTAATATGATATTACAGGTACATTGGGCTTAAGCATTTTGGGTCATGTGGTGTGGCCTGTGATTTATAATCAAGTTACTGGGCCAGTGGTCTACGTGGCGCTTTTAGTTTCAGTCAAGCTACTAGTACGTATTTTTCAGGTACCATATCAAAACAGTCAATTGTAAGTCCATTTGCCTTCAGGAATGGAGAAAACACAATACACATTCAGAACGAAGTTATATGCAGTTAATTCCACATACAAACATAGAGGGAACACGTAACTTATTCCTAGGAACAGCCAGGAAATAAACTCGTGTACACCATAGCCAAGAACCAAAAATAAAAAGTTGTCGTCCTCATTTCAACATGCCCAAACCGAACATCTGGATGATTTGAAACCTCTCAAGTTTCCATATGCAATTATTAATCAACTTTTTGAAGTCTTCCAACAGATTTGGAAATTTCTTGACATTTCAAGTTAAAAAAACCAGGGAAGGTCTCTTAGCAATACGAAAAATGTGCAACTAAACACCTTAAGAATTCATATACTTGGGTTGATAAGGTGTGACATCGTCAAATCGAAAATGAGGGGAATTTGAGAGACATAACAAGTTAAATAATTCTCAAACCTATAAAGGTGGTGGAGGATGAAATATGGGGCAGTTCATGAGTTGACTGTTGAGAGCTGGTAAGGCTTTGACATGCGAAGAACCCTACATGCTTTTATGTATAAAAATGATCAAAGGTGGCCAATAACGAAGGGCCCTATATGCTTTGATGTATAAAAAAGATCAATCATACATTACAAGAGAAACCAATTTTTGCTTGGGAGTTGGGAACAGAACTCAGATTAGCTGTGCATTAATTAAATCTCAACGTCTTGTACCATTGGACTGGGTTTATATTTCATGTAAACCTTCACCAATTCATGGTGGCAATTTCAACTAGATAATTGACTCGAAAACCACAAAAGGGAGAACCTCTTCAAATGCATTAGGGGAAACATATCTGACCAATACACCGAAACATCTGCTACAAAAAAAGGCCCTATACCCTAAAATTAGTATGTAAATGATCAAACCAATCTATAAATTGGTCCAGGGAAGGATTACATTCCCCATTGTCCCAACTCCCAACTCCCAACTATACAAGTTACTAGCAAAAACACGCTTGATCCTAAACAAAGGCTGCTCCACTCCTTCAAAACATCTCATGTTCCTCTCACGCCATATTATCCACATTAAACAAAGAGGTATCATGACCCACATGTTTCTTTCTTTTTCCAAATCTAGCACCTCTCCACGCTATTAAGAGCTCCATGACATTCCTCGATTTGGAGCTCCCAAGCTACCGAGCATTGAATGAGAAGATGATCAACCGTCTCCGCGTCCCTTTTGCAAATACAACACCAATTGACAATAATCCTTCACCTTCGAATGAAATTACCTACAGTAAGAATCTTTCCTTGAGTCGCACACTAACAATAAAAAAACTCACCTCCAACGAAGTGTTAGTCTTCCAAATTTCTCGCCAAAGGAAGGAGGAATTACCACCTCCACATAAAGCTTGGTAATGAGAATTCACCTAAGAAGATCCTGTTTTAGAAAGATTCTAACAATCTCGTCCACCCCTTCTCCAAACCTATGTAAACCATACAATCTAACACGCAAGGCCATTAAAGCCTCCTCTTCCCAATCACGCACATCCCTACGCAATCAAATATCTCACACAATGGCGCCAACATTATGTTGAAGATAATAAAAAACGGATGCCTTCCGATCAGTAGCCATACGATATGTACTCGGGACAGCATCCCGTAACCTGGCTTCCTACCACCACAAACTTCACTCTAATTCCATTGCCAACCTCTAAATGAGTATTACTCGCAAAAACCTCCCACCCATTCATGACACCCCTCCAAAGCCCTACTCCATATGGCAAACTCACCTTAGGAGAAGACCACTCCCCCCAACCATAACCATACTTCATTACCACCACCTTTCTCCACCATCTCTCCCTTTCACGCGCAAATCTCCAATGCCATTTACCCAACAAAGCTCGATTAAATAGCTTTAACATTCTCAAACCCAATCCTCCCTCTCTAATTGGCGCACAAACCGTGTCAGAATCAACTAATGATATTTAAACTTCTCCCCTAAACCTACCCAAAGAAAATCTCTCTGCATCTTCTCAAGTCTCTTAACAACCAAAGCCGGAATCACAAACAAGGATAAAAAATAAGTGGGCAAACTTGAGAGCGTACTTTTAATTAGCGTCAATCTACCTCCTTTTGAAAGATATACCAAAACATCTAGTGTCTTAGCCATCATTAGCTAGTAGACAAAATGAATGTTTAATTAGATGGAACAGTCATATATCCACCTCAGCTCTCCGTACTACGTCCTATTTCCCGATGGGGAAGTGCTACATACGTAATTGATCTCTTCTTAACCAAATAGATGCAAATTCAATCTACAAAGAACAAAAAAATATAACTCCAAATGGTTTCCCACCCAGTTAACAAATTAACACAGACAAATTCCTACAACTTTTTAAATTCACAAACAAAGGTAACTAAGTCATTCGCTACATTTAAGGGGCTTTCCGGCTCCAACATGTAATTTCACCCTACCCCGCTCAAGCCTTAAACCGCAGTCTACTAAAGTGAGTGATCTTGAGCATCTTTGTGCATGCATGTTTTGATTATAATCACAACCAACCACAATCACAACACCTTGAAGAGTCACAACAGGAAAAGCAAAGTTCAAAAGCTCTGTCACCTCCCGAAAGTCGCATTCATCATCCTCTTACAAGTTACAATGGAGCACATCAGCACGCAAAATCAAATTAAGAGACCTTCCGAATTATTCGAAAATCAAATTAACTATCCAATATAGACGTGACATAAAAATCAAAGTAATTCACAATACACTGCCTCAGCAAAGTGGAATTCATTTCTATACATCATTCTACACAAACTCAGTCAAATAAGAGAATACCACGTCTCCTTGTTTACACACATTAACACATCTCAGTTCCCCCAAGAAATCAAAACCATAAAATGATGTCCCAAGAGAGAACAAAACAAAATAGAAATATGTTATTGATAATTCCCCTTATCGGCTAGACATCGAATATCACAAAACACGGGACTGAAATGTGTTATTGATAATTCCCCCAATATATACATCGCATGCATATATCGCATTTATGCGTGTATCTTTGCTTTTAACCCAAGGAGTTAGCCTAGGGGTCAAGGGTTTGAATTCAGGTCTGGGTTCGAAACCTCTGATGCACTATCAACCCCTTTGGGTCCGGTCCATACAGGGATATACACCGACTTTAATAGGACTCCCGCAAGTGGATAGTGGGACTGGTTCGAGGTGCAAGCAAACTGACCGGACACCCGAGTTGTCGTCAATGGAAAAAAAAGTCCGACCAATCAAACGGGCGTTAGGGTTTTGGCAAACAAAAAAAACTAGAACCAGAGAAATGGACTGCGAATCTGAACACCGTATGGGAAACAGAATCAAAACACAACTGTAACATTCAATTCTCTGTAGACCGCGTGTAATACAAACAACATAGATATGTATATAAGCATGCAAAGGAAGTTGGATGATCATCAGTGAAGCAGAGGAGAGTGGAAGTGACGGAATAATTCACCTCATCTTCGGTTGATTTTGGGAGAGAGAGAGTTGTGCGGAGAGTCTGTTCCTTTCTCCTTTTGCTTGGCGCTTTACCGAGCGGGAGGCAGAATTACAGGAGTACTACAGAAGGCTCGAGAGAGAGAGAGAGAGAGTATTTATAGGCAGAGAAGAGAGAGAAATGATACGAGTAAAAGCGGACTTCTACGGGAAGTGACTAGATGCTTCCTTTGAGGTGTCGCTGATAAATTACAACAATTATTAAAGCTACTAAACTAATTTGGCTTCAATTACAGTATTTTTTAGGAGTAATTTTTCTTAATTCTAGGTTGATTGGCTTAACATACACAATTAAGCTACTCCCTCTCCCTCCGTCCCTTTTTAAACGTGGAATACATACAATTTCAAACCCTTAAAAATATATATATTTCCCTATATAATTTTTTAATTTATTTTATATCAAATTTAAGTGCTCATTGAATACTTTAATTTGGTGCAAAAATAAAAATACATTCTGCGGAAGTACATTTTTTAACGTCCACAAAAATACAAGTTTCCTAAATGAGTGATTTAAAAAGGAACGGAGGGGGTATTACTTGGCTATTTATTATTGTTGGCGATAAAAATTGAAAAGGTAACAAATTGTACCCAAAAAAACTATAAAAAAAATATACTGGAGACAAAAATATAGAGAAGAGGCAAATTTTAAGCTTACTTCAAATTTTCTTTTGAATTTATATTTTGGAGGCGATTCTGAAAGGTCAGATATTTTAATAAAAAAAGAAAGTCACTAACACTTAAAAGAAATCTAATTAGAACAAATTAAAAGATAGTCCAAAACTCAATAAACCAAAAATGGTTTTTGGTAGACGATCTATGGGCCGACTTGGTAGAGTGGGCGGCTGCGAGGTAATAAAAATGGGATGGCAAGGGGTTTTACTGTGAAGTTTCCTTTTGTTTTGTGTCTTTTTGTTTCTGGCTGGGTTTCTCTAGTTTGGAGGTTTTCCGGTCTGGTATCACCAGATCCGGTCGGGTTTGTAGTGGGCAATAATTTTGTTAGTGTTCTTTATTTTCGTGTTTTGGCATTGAATTTGGTATCGTGCTTGCCGTGGTGCATGGTTAGTCGGCTTCATCGGCGTTTGCCTTCCCATGCTCAGAGTTTCTCGTGACAATGGGGGCCTTGTCCTGTAGTGGCTTCCAATGTGTGGCTTCGAGGGTTTGTTGATTCTGCCAGTGTTTTTTCTCGTGCCATTTATGGGCTGGTGCTGGCTTTCAGACAATATATTTGTGGAGGAGTTTCCAACGTTGCTCAACGTTACCTTTGAATGGAATTTTGCCAGCTTTATTAGGGGATTGTTTATCTCGATTGCAATCTCCTCGTGCACCAAACTTTATTTTCAGTGAGAAGTGAGCCCGGTCTCATGTTTTGATCTTGACATTAATTAATCTACCTATTTATGTTTCATTGTTTATAATTTTTTTTCCCCGGATGGAAACTGTTGTTGTAAGTACCGGAAGGCCTTTCTTGAAATACAATTATAGATTTCTGATATATGAAAAAAACAGCTCTGGAAGATTTTTTTTTTTTAATCTGTAACTCGCAGTTTTGCCGAATCCATTTTGCATTTGATAAATAAATACATAAGTAACTTAACAAAAAAAAGGAAAAGGAAAAAAAAAAACACCAAAAATCACCTGTTTCAGTGTTTTGCCCACGATTCACGAATATCAAATGAACCGATATCTCGCTTCTTTTTTATTTTACGCATTTTAAAAAGCTCTGATAAACTCTCACTCTCTCTCTCTCTCTCTCTCTCTCTCCAGATTACAGCCCAACAACAATGCCTGGATCTGATTGACAATTACCCAACCTTCGTCGTCAATCAGGATCTCTGTAATCCTCTCATCTGTTCCTTCTTCCTATGTATATACTCGCACATATCTCAATTTATAATAATTTTCACTTGAATTTTCTTTTATTTACAGGGCATTGGTAGTTTACGACGACGAACCAGAGGCGCAATGCGTGTTCAAAACTCGAAGCCTTGACCTAATTTTCCCATCTGAAAAGATTCAATTTTGTGGATATTTGGATTTGGGTTGATCGGTATATCATGGTATTCTGGGAGGGTTACGCGAGCGATGAAGCAATGGGGACATTTGCCCCAATTGTGGTGTATTGGTTGTACGCGGGGTTTTATCAGGTGTTGCCGCCGCTAGACAATTACCGCCTGCACACCAGGAAGGAGGAAGAAGAGAGGAACTTGGTGCCCTTGTGGTCTGTCGTCAAGGGTGTTTTGCTACAGCAGCTCGTTCAGGCCACTGTTGCTCATGGGCTCTTCTTGGTTAGCTCTTGAACTTGATTTTTGACATATTTTAAAGCTAATATTGGGTTCAGTTTCCTCATTTGATTTGGAATTACTCTTTTTTCGGTTTTTTCTTTGAATTGGAATTTGTTTATTTCTTGGATAAGTACGTAGAGGAGCTTGAATTTGTTGGAGGTTATTTCGTTAATGGGGATTGTTCTTTGGAATTCTGTCTATCTGCCATAATTTTTCCAACAGAATTATGGTACATTATTTTTGCGCAAAAGTTTGGGTTTTGTTTTTTTCATCGATAACATGTGTACAGGCTAGCTTATGTGCACCAATCCCAAGTACGCTTAGAAGGGCTGAAACAAGTAGCATTTGCTTTATTAGAGGTAGACATTAGATTAAGCTGCACTTTAGAAGGATATTGGGGATCAGAATTGTTGCGACTAAAGGTATACTAACTTTCTATGACCACGTCATAGCGCACCGCATAGAAGTTTGATCTTCTTAAAGAAAGCCGATCCTCTTGTGAAATTAAATCCGCAGAATTTATTGCTTTGTTCAACGACTGCACCCAGGTAACGCGAAAGAAGTGCAATTTTCAACAATTACAGGAATATAAGGAAAGATGAGATTGTAAACCCAAGATTATTCTAAATGTTGCCTTTTTAGAGTTTTTATATCTATCTGCTTCCTCTGCAAAGATATTCAATACACCTAGTGAAAGAGGAATTATCCCATACCCTTGCAATAAGTAGCATTTCCTTGTTCAACCTGCCCCAAGCAAGAAAGTGCTGCTGGCTGATGAATCTGTCAATCACATAGTCAAAACTACGTAGAGCATCAAGGGCGAGAGATTAGTTGCAACGAAAAGTGAAAAGCTTTATGGATTACTATTCATTGTCAAATCGAAAATAGCGAAAGAAGGCATTTATCCCTTAACACATGCATTTCACCTGACAGTTACTACTTACTAGTATGAGAAGCTGCAGATGTTTGAAGGGGCCGAGGCGAGGTTGGTCGCTGGCATAGAAACAACTATTTAACTCTCGTAGTGGGTTATATACAATTAACAACGATTTGCTTGCATTTGTGCACTCCATATTTGAATTTATTAAAAGATCGAAGCCCCTGTAGAATAACGGTAAACTGAGGTTGGGCTTATTTTCTATCGTAACAACTGAAATCTCTTACCTTTATGTTTTTAATAGTGTGAGCACTTCTCTTTTCTTCATCTTGTACATTGTTCTATTTTCGTTATCAGAAGATAAGGTGACTTTGCTTTAGGGATTTTTGCACTTTTCTTAGAGTTGGAAGTGTTGGAGGCCCTTGTTTGAGGTGTAGGAGACAATGCCAGATTTTTAACCACCCTAACCTTTTGGGGTAACTAATTTGCCAATCGCATTGGTTTTGTTGTAAGTGAATCACCATGTAATATGTCAATCATCTAGTTTATCTCCTCTCAGTGAAATGGTGAGATGATGGAACAAAATATTCAGCACACAATCCCTTGTATTATCTAGAATAGAGGTACATAGATCATGAAGCATTCTGCCTTGTATTAGCTAGAGTAGAGGTACATAGATCATGAAGCATTCTGCCAATTAGGGGATGCGTTGAAACTTGAAACTCCAATGGATACTCACTTTTGCGTAGTGGGACATGTCACATGCGCCCATGTTTTTTATGTTGTTGATATGAACTGCTCAACCATGTGCAGATCTAGACATGCTTACTTTTGAAAATCCAAGGAGTAAGGTGGGTAAGTGAGTAAGTATTGGATTATTGTGCTTATCCAGATGTTTTCCATCTGAGAGCACAGAACACATTTGCCATTGATTTGCTTCCCCGAATATTTCAATTGAACCAACTATTTTTTGTATTTTGAAGGCTTATGTTGAAGTAACAACAAAGTGATATACGAACAGGAACAAAAAAGTGATTGTTTTACCTTTTGGCTATTGTATAAGAGGAACAGAGGCATTATGGAGATCATAAGTAAATTAAGAGTCAGTGATGGTCGACCGGGCAAATGGTATTATAGGAACAAAGGCATTCTGTAGATTATAAATATTGTAAGAGTCAGATTGTCGGCCTGTTTGGTGGATTATTCTTCAGGTGATGTGCCCTTTCCATGCAATAGAGATTAGCTCTCAGTGTGATTATTTGACAGATTGAAGCTACCAATTGCTGGCTACTATATGTTACCTCGCAAAAGTCTGAAAAGGAAGGATACCAATTCCTGGTATCTTTTCTGCCTGAAAGATGGATACATCTCAAAAGGCTTTCCAGAAATAGACAGACAAGGAATTTCAATTGTTCTATGTTGCCTTTTCCAACGTTTGCACTAAGCAATTAAGGCTTTCATATGCTTTGCTTCTTAAAGATTGAGAAATAAATGCTCTCAGGCTTACCTTCGTGGATCCATCCCTTTGCTAAAAGTAGCAGGAAGGGGACTTGATCCTGGTTTAGCACATTCTGTGATCCCATTTGTATATATTGTTCCCCGTGGTTTGATTACTTTCATAACATCTCTATAAGTGGTATCAGCTGGCCAAAAACATCCTTAGTAGTTAAAAACACAGTTATGAGATGATCGACCATAACTCCCAAGTCCTACTACCTATTGGATGGTTGTTGGTATACCGGGAAATTTGTCGTTTAATATGAGAGCTAAGTACTCTTCCTATGTGGTCTCTTGCTGCAGGTAACCTCACAGGTAAGTTCATCTGGAGTCACAATTCAGCCCTCACTTCCAGTCCAAATTCTGCAGATTGCTATAGCAATGCTGGTCATGGACACCTGGCAGTATTTTGTGCACCGATACATGCACCAGAACAAATTCTTGTACCGTCACATCCACTCCCAACACCATAGATTGGTTGTCCCTTACGCAATCGGTGCCCTCTACAATCACCCGCTTGAGGGTCTTCTCCTAGACACATTTGGTGGAGCCATCTCCTTCCTTGTCTCTGGAATGACCGCACGGACAGCTGTGATTTTCTTCTGCTTTGCGGTGATCAAAACCGTTGATGACCACTGTGGACTATGGTTGCCTGGTAATATCTTCCATCTATGTTTCCAGAACAACACAGCTTATCATGACATCCATCATCAACTCCAAGGCACGAAGTTCAACTACTCTCAGCCGTTCTTTCCTATTTGGGATAAACTTCTTGGAACCCACATGCCATATAGGCTTGTAAAGCGAGCTGAAGGGGGTTTCGAGGCTAGATTAGTGAAAGACTAGTTGTACTCTTACCATTAGTCCTTGTATTATTTCCTTGCGTCATTTTATGATTTCTTGTCGAGGTTGTGCCAATCAGAGAGAACTTGTTCTAGTTTATCCTTTGGAGGGGGTAGAGTTTGCCACTAATATTCATTGTTCATTCCTTTTTGTTTGTTAAGTATTTGTTTTCTTTGTTTGGAATGTAATTTTGCAAGCTGATGTAGTGTGCAGTATACCGTTTGATTATTGCGATCATTTCAATTTTTTGAGTTCCTGAGAAGTGCTAAAGATAATGCCATGTGCTCTCATGTGCTATGGGACCAAGTATTTCAAGTGACTTGAGTCGTTCTAAGGTGTAACCTTAGAGTAACTAAAGTAACTATTACCCGTGTTTTTTGATAGCAAGCAGATTTTAGGGTTGGTTCGGTAATGAAATAGCCGAGGTCTCTCAAGCCTTTAGTGTTAGAGCAAAAGAGGATAGACTTCAATGGGCCTTTAGCGTAAGAGCAAAAGAGAATAGACTTCGATGAGTTCAACAAGGTTAGGTATAGGATCCGCTTGCACTACCTGAAGACGGACTTGAGCCTATCCGCTTGCACTACCTGAAGACGGACTTGAGCCATAGGCTGACTTATCCTACCAAGGACATAGTGGGAAGAAGCTAGTAGCCTGAGATTAATGAACTCGAGTCTTCCAAAAGCATCACCCAAGAAACTCAATCCATGCCCCCTTAATTACCAAACGATATGGCAATAAGCTCGTAACCACCATACCACCGTCATCATATCCCTTGGTATATTATTCTCCTCCCACCTATTTTGTATTCGTGATGTATGGGACAGCACATTAAAGGGAATAATTTGGTTTTCTGTTCGAATTGTTATGAAAAGCTTCTAGACATCCAAAAGAAAAAGAAAAGAACAACAATAACCAAGGATACCAATAGCAGCTGTATTATGGTTTCCGTACTGCACAGCATATTCACAGCGCATGTTCAAGAGCTATATTATTCTGTTGAACGAATTGCTTGTACATGGTGACTCTCTTTAAAAGTCAACACTGATTACAACAAGTTACACCAAAAAAATCCAATAATTTACCAATAATCTCTGCAAGAACAGGATCCCTCCTTGAATCTATGAAACCGAGCTCGATCCCTCACGATAATCTCCCTTTCATAAATCTTCGAAATAAGCTTGATCACAGCATGACAATCCCCACAAATTCTAAGATTCTTAATCACTTGAATTGGAGTACCCTCACTAGTACTAATCAAACCAAAAGCCACAGCTAACTTCTCACTATGATAGCACAATGCATTCTCTTTCTCCTCCTGTCCTATATCATGCAAAACATAATTCGTCTCCGGCACATACCCATATGCCTCAATCCTAAACCTAACCTCCTCAAGCTTCCGATAGATTTCCCGCCAACTTGAATGGCTTTGATCACCGTTGAGGAACTTGTGTATCACACCCTCCACTTCAGTATAACTAAACCCTGGAACCTTCTTTACGTCTCTGTTCTTCATCGCCTCCCTCACTCTCCTCACATCGTCCCACCTTTCAAGTGCCGCATATACGTTGGACAACAACACGAAATCTCCACAACTGTTAGAACCCATCTCCACAAGCTTCCTGGACACTTGTTCTGCCATATCAACATTCCCATAAGTCTTGCATGCCCCTAGCAAAGTCTGCCAAAGCACCACATCAGGGACCACTGGCATTGATTTCACAATCTCAAAAGCATCTTCAAGCCGCCCGGCCCTACCCAACAAATCAACCACACTACCATAATGCTTCACATTAGGACTCACTCCACACCCCGCCATCGAATTGAACAACCTAAACCCATCATCCACTAGTCCAGCATGATTACAAGCACATAACGCCGCAAGGTAGCTCACGCTATCCGGACATGCCCCAAATCGAACCATCTCCTCAAAAAGCTCCATCGCTCTATGCCCATCCCCGTGCATTGCCAACGCCATGATCATTGTGTTCCATGTAACAAGGCTCTTCCTACAACCCATACACTCGAAAACCCTATAAGCTTTATCCAGAAACCCACATTTCGCATACATATCAATCACCGCGTTACAAACTTGCACATTCAAATCCAAACCCTCACTCCTAACATAATACCATATCTTTTCACCCTCTTTAATAGCACCCAATTGTGAACAAGCCGAAAGCGCACCCAAAACCGTAACCTCATTTGCCTTCAAACCCTCCAATTCAACTCTCTTAAACAACTCCAAGGCTTCATCCGGTCGACTCCCCTGCGCCAACCCAGCGATCAACGCGTTCCAACTCGCGATATCTCTCCTACCCATTTCATCAAACACCTTGCGCGCACCATCCAAATCACTCGCTTTAGCATACACATCCAACAACGTCGTCTTTAACAACACGTCGATTTCAAACCCCAATCGTATCACTTGCGAATGAATCTGGGTCGCCTCGGACCGAGCCAGGGCGCGTGCGCAGGCCTTGAGGGCGAACGAGCAAGTGAGGGCGTCGGGCTTGGTGGAGGCTCGTGACATGTGGAGGTAGCACGTGAGGGCATGGGTGGGGTGGTGGGAAAGGGCTAGGCCGCGTATGATGGCGTTGTAGTCGTTGGTGTAGGGGCAAGGGATGTGGTGAAAGATGAAGGTGGCGTAGGGGAGGAGAGAGGCTGAGGAGGTGGCGCAGAAGTCGAGGAGTTTGGAGCGGGCAGGGTAGAAGCGGAAGAGGCCGGTGGTGATGAGGTGAGCTTGGAGTTGTTTGATGTGAGAGAGAGCGTTGCATTTTTGTAGCAGGGAGTCTACGAAGGCCATGCCATGTGAGGGGAGGGTGAGAGAGCACCCAAAGGCCAGATGAAGTGGAAGTATTTTCCGCGACCTCCGCTTCTTTATCAAACGAGCCTGCTTGACCTCTATAAATGAGTCAAGTCATATATAAACGAGCCAAGCTGAATTGAGTGAGTTTCTATTATCGAGTTGAGCCTATATAAATAAGTCGGTATTATCGAGTTCAACCTATACAAATAAGTCGGCTTATAGAGCATTGAACTCGGCTTGTTTACAACATGAGACTAAAATGAAAATGTGCTTGTCGACGGGCTAGACAAGGCTGACACACGTGCACTGGCGGATGAAGGATTCTTAATATCAAGAGGCATTAAATCACATGAATTCATAAGTTAACAAAACTATATGATTCTTATTATAATAATAACACAATTTTTTAGGAGACATATCTTCATGAATGTTATAAACAAAACCTAAAATATTAATAGAAAAAATGGGATAATAGACATTTCTTCATGAATTTTAGCCCCATTTCCTGGAAAACTAAGAAGCAAACCACTGTTTCTCAGTCCTCTGTTGAAGCCCAATATCATGTCATGGCCACCGCGACTTGTGAACTAGTTTGGCTCAAGACTCTTCCACAATCTCCAACTTTCCCATCCCTGACTAATGCAGCTCTTCTGCGACAATCAAGCAGTGCTTCACATTGCCGCCAATCCGGTTTTTCACGAGCGAAGCAAGTACATCGAAATAGATTGTCATCTCATTCGAGAGAAACTCATTGCTGGTATTATCACTACAAGTCATGTTTATTATCACTACAAGTCATGTTTCGTCTAAACACCAACTTGTAGACATTTTCACCAAAGCTCTCGGTGTTGTACCTTTACATTGTTTCTTGCGCAAGTTGGGCATTACGGATCTCCATACTCCAACTTGAGGGGGAGTGTTACAATCCTTCCATATTGGGCACAATTTTCATTCTTTCTATAGTAGCTGATTCTTAAAATAGAAAATAATTTGTAATCTTTGATTCTTAAGAAATCAATCCCACCAATTATGGGATTGCACCAATCAGTGGATACACAGCTCCTTTTGCAATTCTATATAAGTTGTACAACACATATGAATGAACTATCTCAAAGAAATATTTTCTCTCCTTGTTCTACCATTCTTATCAATTCCATAACAAGGTATTTATCTATTCAATTGATTTTTATTTCCACGTCTCGATTATACTTAGTAAGCCTTAATTTATTGAGAAAAAAATCTTGAGTGGTGTTGATAATGAATCTCTAATTTAGTGCTTTCAAAATATGAATGCTCGCCCTGAGATATGATAAAAATACTAATGGTTATATGAAGTAACGTTGTGAAATAGTGAAATCTATGTATACAAATAAATACACTTTCCTTTTGCTAATAAGATATACATGTTATACTTTGTTTTTTGAATAGAGTTTTTTCATCAGTAACACTATTTATTTTTGTTACTGTCGGATGAAAACCTGGAGTTGACCCTGCCCAATAGAAACATGTAAAAAATTATAAAACACGAACTGAGAGAAAATAGAAGAAAATGAGAGAAATAATTTTTTCCCTCTATTCTTTGATTTGGAGCTTCAAATGAGAGAAAAAATAGTGAAAAATAATTTGTACATACCTTTTCTCACAATTTTTTTGAACTTTCTTTCTATTTTTTTTTTGCTATTCGATATACATCAGTGAAGGATTAACGGAAGAGTTAGTAAATTAGTTCAAAAGGGGTCTAGAAGCTATTCATAACCCTAAACCCCAAACGCCTCTGCCGAAATTCAAACCCTGATCTCGCTTGTGGAAGAACCAAGAGATAACCGCTAGGCTACAAACCCTTGTTTAACTTTCTTTCTATTTTACAAGACCATACAAATAAAAGGAATATAATTTTCCTAAAATTTCCTCCTTGCTCTCAATAATAGATTTTTTAAAATTTCCTTTTACATTTCCCAACTTCCAACTTAACTTATCTTACAGGGGAAAAGAAAAACCTATCTGTTTTGAACTGTTTTTTTTTTGTAATTTTCTAAACTTGAGTCAATTTTATTGAATTATATAATTTTACGAGGACAATTAAGAAAGTAAAAAAAAAAAAGTCCAAAAGTTAAAAAAGGTTGTCTGAAAACAATGGTAAACCAAACCATATAATAATTTTAGCACTATTTTTTTGTTTTTTTTGTAGACTGCTGGTTTTTTAGCCGATGGTTTTGGCAGGTGGTTTTTATTTATTTATTGTTGTAGTTGTTTTGTTGGTCGGTGGTTTTTTCCAATTATTTTGATTTAATATATTTCTATCTCTTTACCCGAAAATGAATTTAAAAATTAAGACTGTCTAAAACTTTCCTTAAAAACTCCAACATAAATACTCCGTCATCTTTTAAGTGTCTACTATAGAAATACATGCCTTTTAAACCCCAAAACATAGTATATCGTTATACTACATTTTTTGAATTTTTGTACTTGAACATAAGTTTTATAAAAATTCTGTGTAAAAACATTAAAAAAATTTTCCTATAAAAAATTAAAAATATGTATTTTTTTACGTTCAAGAAAATACACCGTTTTCTAAAACGACAAGGAGGGAGGAAGATTTCTGTTACACTGGAGATTCTCCAAACAAGGCCCACACTTGGACTCTCTCTCTCTCTCTCTCTCTCTCTCTCTCTCTCTCTCTCTCCCATGAGTATTACTCCCACATACATACATACACTCATGCACATCTGTCTGTAAGAATAAGAATTGAATTGAAGAACAGGGATGCCGAAGAGGAAGAAGCTGAAGCTGATTCAGAGCTTCACCTTCTTCTCTTAATTTATGGCCACTCCTCGACATCGCTGCATTCAGAGATTCACCTTCTTCTGTTAATTTATGGCCACTCCTCAACATCGCTGCGTTTTTGGTTCGTCCCCAATCCCTACCCCTCTCTCTCTCTCTCTCTATCTATCTATCTATGCGTATGTGTAAGTATTGATTTTGGGAAAATTACCAAATCGCCGTTTGTTTTATGGGATATCGTGAGAAAAAGACAGAATCTTTTCTAATTGCGGCAGCGAATTTTAACCCTAGATTAGAGAAAGATTATTTATTTTCAACGTATTTCTGACTTCTTACGTGATATGCTGACTTAGAGAGTTATATGTGTAATTTTTCGATTTGGGTTTGAATCCTGATGTTTGTTTGGTTCGTGGCAGTTGGAAATATACCCTATGATGCCACTGAAGAACAGCTTATCCAAATCTGCGAGGAGGTTGGGCCAGTTGTGTCCTTCAGGTAATTCGTGTGGTATCGGAAACCTAGAATTTTATTTGGTGTGTCTTTCGTGTAACTTATTTTGCTGAACACCATTATTCCTGAATCGTTCAGTTCGAAGAAGAATGCAGAGGGTGGTTGTATTGGAGTGCAATTTTGTTGACCCTCCCTAAAAGAGGGTCAACAAAACCCTCTTTCCTAGAAATGGTGTGGACCTCACCACAAAGTGATGTCATGCTTAACTAAACAATACACTTTTTGGTAAGCATGACATCATTTTGTGGTGGGGTCCACACCATTTCAACCAATAGGAGGGAGGGTTTTGTTGACCCTCTTTTAGGGATGGTCAACAAAACTCCACTCGGTTGTATTTGGGTAGCAGCATATTTAGTGTAGTACAATTGATTTAGGATTGCATTTGAGTTGATTATAGGTACCTTGTTTTGATGAATCCAGTTATTCCTGACAGTGGTGTAGCCAGGATTATACATTAGTGTGGGCATTATACATTAGTGCAGGAGCGCGAGTGTGAATGAGTCTACCAAAAACCTCCTAGACAGTTAAAATTCGTGAGTTCGAGGATTGAGAGCGTGAGCGCAGAGTGAGAATTGAGAGCGAAGACCATTTTGAAGAATTACATGACTTAAAGGGTTCAAGTAACAAGTAAAACTAGCAAAATAAGAAACCCCAAGGAGTAGCTCTAGTTGCAACAGGGATGATTTGTAAACCCTGACATCATAGAAACTTGGCAACCTCTCGGGGCTAGGCCACAAGAGAGAAATCTCTTGTGAATCCTCTAGTCCCGGCGTGGATGGTTTGCCTTTGGCCGGACCGTGGAGGAGAATTGTTGAGGTGTGCGTAAGCTGGCCTGAACACCCTTTACCATTGAAAAAAACTTGGCAACCTCTCGGGGCTAGGCCACAAGAGAGAAATCTCTTGTGAATCCTCTAGTCCCGGCGTGGATGGTCTGCCTTTGGCCGGACCGTGGAGGAGAATTGTTGAGGTGTGCGTAAGCTGGCCTGAACACCCTTTACCATTGAAAAAAAAAACTAACAAAATAGGAAAGGGCAGTGTGGGCACGTGCCCACACTGGTCACAAGGTGGCTCGGCCACCGATTCCTGAATGGTTCAGTTCAATGAAGGATGCGGAAGGTGGTTGTTTGAATTTGTTTGAGGCCATGGTTTTTGTTACTACTATCATAATGAGCTGCACTGGTTGTGACTTGATGGTTTTCTGGTAGTTTGTACAGATGTTGTAATCATTAGTGTTATACATGTATTGCTCATATTCTGGTTTGCTGGTTTCTACGAAGGAAGATCATGATCCTCATGATCTGGTACCTGCCATTTGATTTCTCTGGCCCAGGCTCTCAACCACATGCTCCTATTGCACCCATCAGCCTGAGGACCCATAAGCCAGCAAGTTTGCAAACTGTGCACTTTAATATTTTGGAAAGCTTTAGATATTACTACACAGTGCTCCTTCACTTTTGTCAAATCGGGACTGGACTATTCTGCTGAGCCTTATTGGTCAAAGCAGACCTTATGCTAGACTTGTTAGGGCTCTGGAAAAGGGATCTGGGGTTGATGAATATCGTAGTGAACTTCGTATCTGGTTAGAGTGGGTGTGCATGTGGTCCTTCTATCACACGTGTTGTTTGGCAATAATTTTTGCACACGGGTAGCATTCCTTGATTCTCTTTTTGTTTTTGTTATCTGTACTTTTCAAAAAATAGTACACAGTGAAGCAAGTGAGCTCCCTTGATCACCTGGCGCCAAAACATTTGATTGCTCTGGTATCCAGTGCCCACCACTGCTTAACTTAGGTGTATGAGTGCCGCAAACTTAATTGAGTGTGCTCCCATAGGAGCTGCGGCGTGGGCTTATGTTAGGCAGGTGGTTAATTTCTTCATTTTTTTATGTGAATGAAGGGATAGAACGTCAACAATTCTGTGGACCGACCCATCCCTATTGTTCAACCCAACCAAGTTCTTAAGACTAGTTACTTTTCTTCCGATGAAAGTGAAAAATGCCTGATTTTGTACGTAGATTTATTGAGATTAGTGTTGAAGTGTTTCTTTTTTGTGTTGCAATTGACGTATATGTTGCTTCTTAGTACATCTATTTTTGTATGTCTGATTTCTCAATAGATGACCATGATTGGCATGTTTGAAATTTGATTTCTGTTTCCTTTCATCCAGATTAGTTATTGATAGAGAAACTGGGAAACCAAAAGGTTATGGATTCTGTGAATATAAGGATGAAGAGACAGCTTTAAGTGCTCGCCGCAATCTTCAGGGGTATGAGATCAATGGCCGGCAATTGCGAGTTGATTTTGCTGAAAACGATAAAAATACAGATAAGAACCGGGAACAGGTAATATATTAGATACATTTATGGCAAAGCAAGTAAACAACTTACTTCTTAAGCATCATTAACAGCAACCATGGCATAGACACTTCTTTGCTTTGTGTATGTTTATGTATTGGAGATTGTGAGTTTAAAATCACTGAGGTTTTTGGTGGTCCTACATGCCAACTACTTGTCTGACTGCTCAGACATATATGAGTCATTGGGTATTTTGTTTAGTTTTAAATTTGTCATCACGGGAGCTGTAATCACTGCCAGTCTGGGACGTTGAATCACATATTGAACTTTCAGACTTGAGTGATAGGAGGTATTACATGTTGCGCTTTATTGTGAGCTTAACCAGGGATATGGTTGTGTTTTTTGCAGGGTCGAGGTGGACCTGGAATGGTTGCAAATGCTGGTTAGGTTCCTTTCTTTCTCTCCAACTTCGGAAACCTCGAGTTTCCTCTTTTGGATTGATTTAATCTGATAGTTACTTTCCTTTTATAACGTAGGGCCTCAAAAGCAATTTGCTGGTCCGGCGATTGGTGGGGATTCTGCTCAGCCAATTGGTCTCCAAGTAGCTATGGCTGCTGCATCTGTCATGGCAGGAGTGCTTGGGAGTCCTCAGGCTAGTAGGGAGTTAAATCCAAATGGTTTGCAAGGTCAGGCAGCATCATATAGTGATCCTTTAACCCTTCATCTCGCCAAAATGTCACGTAACCAGCTAAATGAGGTTGTGTCCGAGCTTCAGGTAACCATTTGACATTTTGACTGAAGTTCAACTAGCCTGAACGAATCACCTTGACTATAGGGTATAGTTTTATTCTTAATTTTTTTATGACAGGTAATGGCTACGCAAAACAAGGAACAAGCCCGTCAACTATTGCTTGCGAGCCCACAGTTGCCGAAAGCTCTTTTTCAGGTTTTTATCTGCCCTTGATTCTTCTTTGCTTACGAATATCGCTCATAATTCTTGAGGAGGATGGCGAAAATATAGTCTTGTATGAGTTGATGCATCAAATTTCAGATTAGCAAGAAAGGGTTTTTTTCCATTCAGAACAATTTTCTTTAGCATTAACTTTTTTCCTGTTCTATTAGGTATCAGTAAACTCATATTCTTCTTAGTGCATCCATATTTATCTTATGCAAAGAGTTTTTTTTAAAAGGAGTGCCCTTCTGTCTCTACTTTTCACATTGTTCACCCACCCCACAAAAATATGGAAGCCTGTTTGTTCCCTTGATTGGTATGGTTATGTAGATGGGTCATGAATGATATTTGAGCTTGATTAAATTGTGGAGATCCATGTTGTTTGATTCCCCAGATGCAGGATGGATAATTTCTGGAGCCTATTTACTTGTACCTGTATTTTTGTAAAATACGATTTTGTTGTGACCTTGTCATATTCAACATCTCACATGTCTTTATCTTTCTTTGATTACAGGCACAGATAATGCTTGGAATGGTTACTTCACAAATGGTTTGTCTAATTACCTCCAAGCTTTATAATTTTGTGCTTTTATTATTTGTTCTACAGTGCCTGATATCGTTTGGCAGAAAGACAATTCACTTTGCTTATGAACTCTGCAGTTGCAGATGCCAAATATCCGGCAGGCTTCAGGTCCACTTGCTCAGCCTCTATCTCAGGGTGGCCCTCAGGGTCAGCAACCAGCAATCCCTACACAGAATAAGATGCAGTTTGGCTTGATGCCCAGAGAACAAGAATCTCAAGTGTCTTCTCTGCATCCCAATTCTTTGGCTCTCAACCAGTATTCTTCTCTCCCACAACTTCATACACAGCTGCTTCCACAGCTAGTCCAGAACCAAGTTGTGGAACAAAGCACATTGCCGAACTACTCCGGAATTTCAGTACTTCCAACTGTACGCCCACCGCCTTTGGGAAGTATGTCTTTTAGACCACAAATTCCGGAAGTGACTTCATTTTATGCAAAGCAGCAAATGAAACCACCTTTGTTACAACATGAAGGAGAGGGCAGAGGTACTAATTTAGGGCATAACAGTCAGCTGATTGCTCCAAATGCAACCTTTCAGACTTCCCTTTTGACACATCCTGTGTTATCAAATCAGAATTTCCAGGTGCAAACTTCACTCTTACCATTTGCACCCATAGTGGAAGACGATAAACATTACACTCTGTAATAGAAATATGCTTAGGCAACCCTGAGTGGGCTAAACTTTACAAGATACATTTAGATATTTCGTTGTCATAGAAGATTAGTCCTGTGTCCTAGGCACGCTGTTTCTCGGGTGGGCTACAGCCTTGAAGTACTGATTTAATGCTGTCTATATTTTTTCCATGAATAGTCTTCCATCAGTAGCTTGGATGATCACCTTAAGCTGGCAAATAAAAATTGGGCAAATGGAGAAAATGTTGATTCAATGATATTGTTTGACAAAATTGATGCTGCAGCGGAATAATCATGAAGGCTAGAATCGCTAGATAGCGTTCTAGCAGACGAGATAGAATACTCGAATCCACGAGCACACCTTGAATCCGCAAGGAAAAGAAGAGAAAAACTCTCAAATATTATTGATTGAATGATTCCATATGCCCATAGGCTATATTCTTATTTATAGGCTAAATCCTAACTCAACTAGGAAATAATTGAATTTGCAAATCAAGGAAAACAATTAAGGAAACTAAGAAATAAAAATAAAAGATCCGACTTAACCGACATATATAAAGTAAGAGTAATACCTAATAGAAACATGCCAAAACAAGTGGCACAAATTAATAGTTTCCTAAATGAAGTCATTACTAAAATAAAGTTTCTACAAATTAGAACACTTAAATATCTTGTCCTACATCAGTCTACTTTTCTTCAAAATAACTCGACCTCGAGTTCTTGTTATGAATCTGCCGCCTTCCATGCCAAATAAATAGATACTTGGAGTACTTCAACCCTTGATTTCCTTCCAAAAAAACATCATAGAAAAATCTTCTCTGCATGCTTCAATTGATTGATAGGATCCACTAGATGAATATTGAGAATCCAATCATAGGTTCTCTTGATCTTGTTTCGTCGTAGCATTCGTTGACACATCAATGATTGGCTCATTTAGATGGGCTAGATTAACCATAGAGTCATCAAATAAGGTGGCAACATCAATTTCTTCCGTTGAAAAATCATTTGGGTCCTCAACAACTTGATCGCTAACATCAATATCAATTTTCTGTTTCTCACCAACATCCATATCGATTTGCTTATCATAAACTTCAATCACAATGTTCCCTTTTCCACTACTACTTACATCAGCTTTCTCTTTACCATCAACTTTGATTCTTCAACCTATATTTATCTTCCAAATTTGCTCATAATTCCATGGCAAGAATCTCTCCATCGGATGTCTTTTGATTCTTGACCATGCACGAATACGATGCTTGCTCATACGATCCTTTAAAGATTGCATATCTAACCACCATTGTAGCGCCGGACTGGTAAGTTTTAACAAGAAGTATCTCCACCTTTCTTCGGCCCGAATTCCCACCTACTCGAAGAAATCTTCAATGTCTAGAATCTAAAATATCTTCAAAACACTCATAGGCAATGAATTTAGGTAAAGTATCATAATACGTGTAACCAGGATAAGCATATTCCATGCACTTGTACCCATTGTACCTAAGATGTCGCCTCACCGACTATATTCATGACAATCTTTGTAGATCACGTCTCCACATCCATTCTCACTATCATACAATCTTTGTAGATCACGTCTCCACATTCATTCTCACTATCATGTAGATACCAAGAATTTTCTGCAAAGACATACTGACTAATTGGTTGGTTGTTGGCAAATCCCTCAACGCGATTCCTATTAATTTCGGGATTCATAGGTTGGGTCTGGGCAAATCCTTTAGCGTGAATCCTATTTATCCACCCCTACGACCATCATCAATAGGGTTTGTGCTTCTTTTTCCAACGAATGTCATCCAGCTAGGCGATCGTTGCTTTGATACCACTTGACACTGCGGAATAAACACAAAGGCTAGATAGCCTTCTAGCAGACGAGATAGAACATTCGAATCTACGAGCATACCTTGAATCCACGAGGAAAAGAAGAGAAAAGCTCTGAAATATTATGGATTTGAGTTATAGAATGATTTCATATGCCCATAGGCTACGTCCTTATTTATAGGCTAAACCCCAACTCAACTAAGAAATAATAGAATCTTGCAAATCCAAGGAAAACAACAAAGGAAACTAAGAAAATAAAAATAAAAGATTTGACTTAACCTACATATAGAATTTAAGACTAATACCGTAGTTGAAACATGCCAAAACAAGTGGCACAAATAATAGTTTCCTTAACCAAGTTATTACTAAAATAATGTTTCCATAAATTAAAACACTTAATATGTTGTCCTACATCATTTGATTGCCTTAAATTGGACTGAAATGCATGCCTTGTGTTTTGAGATCTTTTTAATCGTTGAAATGATTAAAAATAGGGGAAAATGCACTTACATTTAGTGGGTGAAAACTGGGGACGTGTCTGACCGTCCCTAGCTAGATGTTTGCCAACCAAATGCACCAGTTACCGGCCAGAGGAATTGTCTCATTTTCCTCCTCCTCCCAACCCCCTTGTGGTTGTTGGTTCTAACACAAGTTTTTCATTATATGTGAGTGCTAAATTGATTTTGTGCATTTGTTTCTTCTTTAAGAACAGCCTGGCACCTCTACATCATCGGGCATTCCTGATAAAGCAAACATCTATGGCACTTCAGATCAGATGGGTCGACCTTCAAAGCTGATGAAATTAGATGTAGGAAGAAGTACCTCAGCGGTAGGTGTGAATGTGACACCATCTTTATCTGGACCATTCAGAGATTCTGGTGCTACCTTATACGAAAATCAAATCCCCAAGGCAGAAGAAGCTCCAAATTCTCAGAAGAATGTTAATCAGGTAACGTGTTTCTCATAGGTGAAGTTGATATTATTCACATGTAATTTGATTTCTTGACCCATTTTTCATGCTTGTTTATTATGTTCTCAGTATAATCCATTGGTTGTTCCTGGAAGCTTTGTTGTTGGTTACTACCTGGACTGATGGGGTTGGGGGATGCTAGAATGCTGCAATGCACTACAGCCCTGTAGGGCAATTAAACTATGTCGTTTTGCATAGTTGTTCATGTGGCAAAATAGCCAAGGCCAGAGAGAGTGGGTGTAAAATTTCTGGCCTTGGCTGTAAAACGACATAGTTTAATTGTGCCATACTGGGCTGCATTGCTTTGCTGCACAACAGCATCCCCCAACCCGGACTGATGCCTGTTTAAAGTGGTGTCACTGAAGTTTTCATGCCACTGACATCTTCATTTGTCTGTGATTAGTGATGTCCTCATCATTTTGATATTACATGAATCAATTGGACCTTATCTGGATGAAATGAGTAAATGACTAGAGATAGGAGCCAGATTCTCTTGTATAAAATGAACCACGATATATTCATATCGCAGACAAGATGGTTTAACTGTTTAGGGATGAAAGGATTTAGGTTCGCGTAGCCAGATTTAAGAGGGGCCTAAAATGATGTTAGAAAGTCTCTTATTCCATGTTTTTTTGCTTAAGATTTATGCGTTAATGGGGTGGACACAAATGATCTATTCCTAGAAGTCGTGAACTTTGGACGAAGCTTTAGGGTGACTGTGGCTACATTTGGACTTCTTACCAGTTTTCAAATAGTATTTTTCATTACAACTCTGAACATGAACTTGAGTGTGTCTTCTGAAATTGTTCGCCTCTCGAATGCCGCCCAATGATCCATGGTTTGGATTTATGATACCTGTGCAATCCAAGTTACTGATCCAAGCAAGCGGCCAAGTTTGTTTTTGAAATTTATAGTAGGGGTATGAAAGATAGGGACAATACCTCTTTTTGTGCTCTATCTGCTTGTTTGAGCATTTGCTGCTTTACATTCTTGACTTTGGCTCCTCTTGAAAACTTCGGAGCCGTAGCAAACTGGTAGTTCTATGTTTTACCAAGATAGTTTTGTTTCTTCAACTATTCCTTTCAAATCATAAATTAGTGTCTCATTTATGATTGTGGACGTAACATAACATAACCCATCTAGTCCCTAACCATTGGGGGTACGGGCGGGGATGATTGGAGACATACCTAACCTTTGGCAATATGCACAAAGTGGCTGCTCTCAAAGTACCATTGAGACAGTGGCCCCCTAAACCTCCAAGAACCGAGGAATTACAGGGACCTTTTGCTGCAAAACCGTGCCCCCAAATCAAAGCCAAAAGACATCAGAGAGGGCAGGCCTAGAGACCCAAATCAATTTTTGTGCTCATTATCATGCTTCCTTCAGTCATGGTCCAGAGCATCTGACGTACTTGTAGAAAAAAAAAATGATTGTGGACATATGAACTAATTAGATACTCCTATTTATGTTCGCCTTGTGGTTAAGATCCGACAATCTTTTTACTTGCATAAAGTGTAGTGCTTCTCTACCTTGAGTTGTTTTCCTCTTCTACAGTTACAGCTTCCTCCTGAGGTGGAGTCCACCTTATTGCAGCAAGTGCTGAATCTCACACCGGAGCAGCTGAGTTCACTGCCGCCAGATCAGCAACAACAAGTCTTCCAACTTCAACAGATGCTCCGGTGATTCAGTTAGAACCAATCTATTTGTTAAGGTGATATGTGAACAGGCTCCCGTTGAAGCCATTATAATCAACCCAGGCTAATTTTTTCTTCTGCCGAAGTTCCTGGGATGGAATTTCAAATAGTTGTAAAATTATTTGTCATAGAAGATCGAGTTCAGGATCCTAGATGTGCTAGGAACTATTTACATTCATGTAACTGTTACAAAGCATGTAGAGGGGG
>JAXBDA010002673.1:0-40499 GCA_036023075.1 Gaultheria prostrata | reverse complement strand
GGTATTCCATGAGAGAACGAAACATATTGAAGTTGATTGTCACATTGTTCGTGAGAAGATAGATGGTGGTGTGTTATCTACTCCATTTGTTTCTACAGGAGCACAATTGGCTGACATCTTTACCAAACCGTTATTTAAACCGCGTTTAGAATTTTTATGTGACAAGCTGGGATTTTGTGATATTTATTCTCCAGCTTGAGGGGGAGTGTTAGAATCGCTTATTAGTAAATGTCCCATATCGGCTAGCTAAGCAATGTATCTAGCCTTCTCATAATATAAATAAAGGTTTCATTTGTTAGGGTTAATTAACACCCTATACACTTCTTTCTCTCTCTCTCTCTCTCAAACAACAGTGACCTTACGGTCACCTTGGGAGACCCTTTGAATCTCCCAAAATCATTCACCATTACCTCTAAAAATCCAACCGCTCATATGTGTGTGTGTGTGTGTATGGAAGGATAAAGTGCCTAATCATTGGACTGACACTCTACAAACCCCCAAAATCGCATCAAAGAGAACATGCCTAAAGTCCCGAATCAATGCCGGTAAATCACATGTTCTCCATGGAAAATCTAAGGAAAGAAAAGAACATATCTAATTTACATGTTCAACATCTCTCTATGTATCCTGGTGCTTTCTATGTAGGTCTCTCTCATTTGTGCCTAGTCTCAAATCCAGAAAATGATGTTTGGCACTAAACGCAAATGGGAAGCAGTTAAATCAAAGAAGTCCCCCTCCGTACTACATTCGTCACCCCTACGGTTTCCAGCCGGGCCTTCATCTCTCCTCCTAGGCTCCTACCCCGCCTCTCACCATCTCCTTTCTCCCCATCAAAGCCACACTTTTACGGCACCATGTACTTATTAAAAATCAAAAGAAAGAAAAGTTACATTACAAATAAAAATAAAAAAAACCAATGTGTGTTATATAAGTGTTGCCATCAATTCTCTGTCTTCTTTCTTCCTCTTGGTTTTGTTGTTTTCTCCTTTGGTGGGACCGCAAACACTTGGGTGCTGCCTGTACTGCTGTCCCAATGGTTTCAAGAAATGCCTGCTGAAAATCATTCTTTTGTGATGAAATGTTTGAGTCAGCTTACGTGCACGTAAACTAATCTCAACGGAACCAATCTAATGTTCCAAAAGTGGGAACGCAACTAAAGTTAGGACAAAAGCCCCATACAAACTGACTCTACAAGAGCTAATAACACCTAAGAAATTTCGAGCCCCGATAATCTATGAGAGAGCTAACTCTTAAATCTCAAGTCTTGAGTCCTTGGCCAAGCCATGGGTTCTATTCCAAGGTCATTAACTTGGAACTACTTGAATAAGAGACTACCCGCATGGTATATACGATAAAGTAACATCGAGCAGTTCTCCACACACACACACACACACAAAAAACAATAAGCAGTCGTAGAGAAATTTGATAAAAGAGAATGCAACGAAATTCTAATTATTTTTAACAGAAACATCATCAAGATCACATAAATCTTAAAAACATAACTATCCATTATTTGGTCAAATGATCTTTTAAATTGATTGTGCAAGAATGTAAGTTTTCTATATCACTAATATATCACAAGGATAGAAAATATTACATCGGACGGATTTTCTTTTTTTGCTTTGATGTTTTCATTCACGCTTAATAACACCACATCTTTCGGCATTGCTCTAAAGGTTTCAATCAAATGACCATTCATAGACATTTAATAGGTTGAAGAGAGCAATTATTATTGGATACCTTTAGTTTTAGGAACCTTGATAGCATGCTTTCATATCGTGAGCCTTTTTCTTGGAATTACTAAGGGGCCGTTTGGTAATGTTTTTGTTTTCTGTTTTTTGTTTCTAAAAAATTAAAAGTAGAATTATGTTTATTGTTTATAAAAACAAAAACAAAAAAACATGTTTGGTAATAAAATTTATGTTTTCTGTTTTTTTGTTTTTAAACGACCCTGTTTTAAAAACAAAGCAAATCACCTTTTTTGTGTTTTGAAAATTTTCAGAAATTTTGAAAACGTTTTTATTTAACACAAAACATAAATAACTTGCCAAACACATTTTTGTTTTTAGTTTTGAAAAAAATTGAAAACAAAAACAAAAAACAAGAAACAAAAACATTACCAAACGCCCCCTAAACTTGCACGCGTGTATCAAAATATATCGGCCCAAACTAGTTTGTCACAAGCATTTCGAAAGGAACCTAAGCAACATGCTACCTCTCAACAGGAAGGTATCCCCTGAGCACATACTATGGCATGAGGCCTGAAAACCCGTTAGCCAAGCATGCTTGCCGTGCGGGAACATCACCAGACTAGGCAAGACATGGAACGACATGTGCTTGTCACCGGGCTGGGCAATGCATGTGACCGGGCTAGGGAGGGAATGGAACGACAGTGCTTTACGCTAGGCTAGGGAAGACGGCATGTGCTTGCAACTGGGCTAGGCAAGGCATCCCACGACTTTGTGCTATAGGTTATTTGGCTTCAATTTTTATTTTAGATGGAACGTTTTGCATTGTGGCAGCTCGGGTGTTCTATGGGCTTGTAGTGCTTTCCTTGCCCAGGGAGGGAGAGCACACCCCTTGTAGTAGCCTAATAAGCATTTTTCCATGTGCCAGGAAGAAACATCATTTAGTTATTTCACATCAAATGCTTATACAACTCTATCAAGACATGTCTCTGGACTTGCAGTTGTCCTAAAGGTTTCACCGAAGGATTCCTAAATCATAGAATCATATGACAATTTTGCAAAGAAATTATATTTATGTGTACATGTGTATATACATATGCAGTGAGCTTCCTATCCACACCACTAAAATCCGGACTCCGTCCGGACCTTATAGTTCCGGACCAAATCTCGACGATCCGAACCGTTAGATGTGTTTAAAATATGTTTTTAAGGTCCCCACATGTGGATTTGTGAAAAAAAAAAATACTCGGAAGGGGTTTATTGGAGCAGTTTTTGATAAAAATGCTATACGGAGCAGTTTTTGATAAAAACGCTTTTATCAAAAACTGCTCCGATCAACCCCTTCCGGATATTTGTCTTGGACAAATCCTCGCGTTGGACCTTAAAAACACGTTTTAAACACATCTAACGGTTTGGATCGTCAAGATTTGGTCCGAAAAGTAAGGAAAAAGCAGTGGTCCGTCCGGATTGGAAGTGAACTGTATACATATGCATTACATATTTGCATACACTTTACTTCTACTGACGCATGTGTATGGAGCTTCATCCTAACTAATTCCTCGAGTACCAAGTAATTGTGAGTTTTTAAGTCATAGGATAGCAGTAATTAAGGAAGGAATTCGATATTTACTTCAACACTTGATAGAACCTAGGATTTCTTAACATTTGACGTATGTGACACTAACACAAAAGTCTTTCATAAAATCTATACCAAATAATATGGCTCAATCAAACGTTCTAAGCAGTTAAAAAAAAAAAAAAAAAAAATCTTATGTTCTAAGAAAATAAGAAAAACTCAATCAAAATCTATCAAGATTTTTGTATGAAGAGGGACGTACTTTTCACTACATCACAAGAACATAGACTGTATCTTTCTCTCTTTGTTTTGTTGTTTTCATTCATGGGTCTATGTTTGGAGCTATCCCTATAGTTTCAACAAAAAACTGTACATATGACATTTATAGGTTCAATTGAATAATAATGTTGAATAGCTTGAAGTTTAGAGACATTGATGTGAATTTGGAGCATGTTTACACATGTTGAGCACGCGTGATGAATCACACACTATTTACTCCCGTATTTCTAGTATTGTAATCATTTGATACGATGTTTAAAGTAGCAAAATTGCGTTTCTGATTTTTTTCTTTTTGCATCAGATTACAAATTGTAGTAGTACCATGAAAAGAGAAAGGAACAGTACCTGCCACTAAATAGCACATTGACAAACTCTACTACGCATTGGATAATTTTTGGTTTTCTTTCTTAGGTAGCTCATAGCCCTTGAGGTTTGAATGACTCAAGAGTTTTCTGCAATCATGCTGTAATGGCTTAGGTATCATGGAGAAAGTGTAAGGAGTATTTGAGTTGATACTCCTAAGGGCCTAATTTTACCTGGTTCCTAAAGTACAACTTTCTACCCGTTCACTTTTGATCCCTAATATTTACAGTCTCCTGCGCGCGAATGCTAGCGGTTCCCAAACATTTCTCACCTAGAACCGATCCAAACTGCAATATGTATTTCAAGTGCAGCTGTGAAAATGAACTTGATCATACTCAATATTCTGTACACGCGCACACACACACACACATATTAACAAACTGGGTTCTATATTGATTTTATCCATAAGCAATTTGACTATTTGAGTGCTATAATGGTTATTAATTAGATTCTCTTAAGTCGAAGTGAGCTGTGGTTCAAAAGTTGGACAGTATCACAGTCAGCAGGTACAAATTGGTTCGGTTCTTTGGATTTTCGATGTTGTTAGTTTCTCAATATATTTAACAAGTAAGAACCAGTTCGTTTCGGATTTCCCACAAAATCAAACAATTCCAATCCATCCTCACCCCAGAACAAAAAATTTCTGCCATATGTGTTGCTGGCTAGCAAAAGATACGCTACCAAAAGCCTTTAATCTTTGATTAATCAGTGACATAATCCACTATCTCTTCTTGTTAAGAATAAATTAAAGAAGCACTATATATAATGACAAAGACTTACAAGCATGCCCTTGCTTTTGCCTTTTAGTCAGGTGAAATGCATGGAAGCAAATTCTCTAATTCTTATCTTCATTCTTAGGAGATGAAACCAAAAGGAAGTTTCCTAGTGGGGAGTCACCAAAATAACCTACACTAATATAAAATGTAGATATGTGTACAAAGGTGGTGAATGGCTATTGATAAAATTAACATGAAACCTAAATACGCGGTTGCAAGTTGCTGCCTCTGAGATTAACAAAGACTTATGTTGATCTAATTCGTCAACTTTTTCTATTTATCTTTATGCTAATAAAGGCAATTAGACCGACAATAATGTTACCTAACAATAATCAACGACACATAATGTATTTCTGAAAGAAAAGAAAAGAAATACTAGAACATGTGGGTTTACTTGGATAGTTGGATTAAAGCATTGCATCCTTTGCTTCTTAGCTAGTGCCTTGCGTTAGTCCAAAGTGGCTGCTCTGAGACGCAACCCCATTTTCACGCTTGACAAGCCTGAGCTTTTACCACTGCACCAAACAATTCTGTCAGTCTCGAACCATATTAACTAAAAGTTAGTACTATACAAAAGAGTCAACTATGCATGGGAGTAAGCAATGGCAGACACATGAATTTATAAAGAAGAGGCCAAATTGTAAAGTCTTTTAAGTTTGGAGGATTATGCTAAAAATTAGTTCAATTTGTAAGAGACTATAGTTAGATTATTAAGATTTTAGGGGACTAAAACACTGAACTTCACCCAAATTGTAAAGTCTTTTAAGTTTGGAGGATTATGCTAAAAGTTCAATTTGTAAGAGACTAAAGTTAGATTATTAAGATTTTAGGGGGCTAAAACACTGAACTTCACCGTAAACACCAAGATATACTTAGAGAAAATGAGATTAGTTAAGTATTGGGATATCGTGGCCTCCGCCAGCACCTGTTCTATGCTCCGTCAGTGTTAGAATTTGAAGTACACAAATTTTGGTCTGTTTGTAAATGTTATCAGAAATTAGCTCAAAAACAATGAAATGCAAGGGTAAAGTAAATCTAATTACTATTTGGTAAGTAAAACCACGAGAAGCGAAATTCTAGATACGAAGAATTCACTAAGTGACTAATATATTAATCTAACAACATTCTCTAGCCTGAGCAAGTATAATGTAAGAACTCAAATTTACGGATTCGCAGATACAAGAATATGAACAAAGTTCAATTATTACTCATGTTGATACAGGACAACAATGAAATCAAAGAATTTGGCCCTCCACTACAGTTATAGTTTTGGTATTGCACTTGAGAGTAAAAAGAGCTGTACACAGGTTGGTTTGGCGATATTTAATGGAAGTAGATGGGAATAAAATTGATCAATAGCACCCTTTTTAAACTGAAAGATTTTCATGTGCCGTGACTGAAATGTATAAACAAATCAAGCCAATGGCCAGACAATCCAACAAGTAAACCAATTCAACAAATGAACGAATAGGAGAAAATCAAGTAACTCATTCAATGGTTCCCCAAGAGTTATAAATTGTTCATGCCTTTGGCCTAATTCATCTTGTCAATCCTTGCAAATAACAAAAAAAATGGCGTGCCTGAATGTTAGGTGTTGATGTTAACCATTTGATGATGGCACTCTCATGGGTCCCTTCTAACAAAATTCAAGTGCCCTTTGAGTCATCATATACTATAGAATTGATCATAAACTTCCATATTGATTTAGCAATTTCTTCCTATGTGACTGACCTGCATTTCGTCATCTCTTCCATATTGATTTAATTGGCTGAAACAGTATAAAATGACTCTGGAATTGGCTAAGAGAAAACTCTTCTTAGATTTGACACTAACATCATATCTCGTTCACGTTTATTTTCTCCTCCTTTTCCAAAACATTCCCATCCTACATAATTATTCTCCCCACATCACAAAAGTTTTTGTATGGTGAGCATTACACAAGATGATCAATGATTATCCAATACCCAAAATTATCCATTAGTGCATTGCATGGCATAGGAGAAGAAAAGAAACTATAAATGCATCGTGGCATCATCATGATAGAATGGCTCAACATTGAGTAGAAATAAAGTTGTTCCAGGCTATATTTGGTCATGGAGTTACAGTCAGATTTACCATATAAAAAGGAAATAATGAAGTTAATCAGCTAAATTTAATTTATTTGGTTTCCTTTTTCTTTAAATCAGGTAAGTCCCACCGCAAATTCCCAACCAAAACACCTCTTAACGATGTGTTTGTGTTGACGGATTTGTGGAAGGAGCTACAGAGGAAAAGCAAAAAGTAGACACAAATATAAGAGGATAGCGATGTGAAGGTGGTACATTTTTTATATGGTTTTACCATCATTTTCCTATCCACTCATGACCCTAATACAACAGAACTCATGTCGTAAAGCAGCTCAAGCATACATGATATTTAAACACAACATGCATACATAGTTGCATTGGATTCATACCATTACATTTGAGGTGCTATAATCCTGTGAAATGTGAATGCTCGAGTGCTGCTTTCGTAAGCCCGTGGTAGTACTACTGTTACTCTTGATTAGTCTGGCCCACTCAAAATACCTTCTCCTCCTCCTATAAAGCCTCTTCAATCCTCATTCTGTTTTTCCCTACCATCTCTGCAAAAAAACAACTCCCAATTATCAACACCTTCAAATATAAAATCCAGCCATGCTTCCATCAGATGTTGCAGCAATCCACTACTTGGCTTCTGAAAATCCATCACCATTCCAGTCTAACTTCTCCATGTTTCCAGACACCATTCGGCCATTCCAGTTCTCCAACAATGCATACCTGACCAACTTTCCAAATCCCCAACTCTCTCCTCCTTTCCAAGATTTCGCTCCCCAATCCTCATGCCTAAGCAACAATTCCACCTCTGACGATGCAGAGGAGCACCAACACCATACCATCATCGACGAGAGGAAGCAACGGCGGATGATTTCCAACCGAGAGTCTGCCCGGAGGTCTCGGATGCGAAAACAGAAGCACCTTGATGAGCTGTGGTCACTGGTGGTCCGCCTGAGGGCCGAAAATAGCCACCTCATCGACAAGCTGAACCATGTGTCCGAGTGTCATGATAAAGTTGTTCAAGAGAATGTAAGGCTGAAGGAAGAAGCATCTGACCTCCACCAAGTGATCACTGACCTCCGCTTAGGGAGCCCTTTCCCTTCTCTCAGGGACCTGGAGGAGGTTAATTGCAACACGGCTCATCTCAGAGCTGAATCTTCCAACCAATCCATCACAACTACTTCCACTGATCTGCTTCACTGACTCGGACAAACAAGTCTTGTTTTTTCTTTCTTTTTTCTCTCTCTCTGTTTTTTTTTAAGGTGCGTTGATTAGTATGAATGTTATCAGTCTTTGAGGGCCTTAACCTGAGCTGTACGAGAAAAAGAAACAAACAATTCCTAACAGCTTTCTACCATTTCATTCCAACTTGGATGATTTCAATTTGAAAGAACTCTTGAACAGATCCATGCTTGATTCAACTGTTTCCAGGATCACATGCAAATCCAACTCTTCTCGCCACACAATTATTGAGCAGTTTGTGGAGGAAAAATCTGTAAAAATCATACCCACAAGTCACAACAGCTTGACATGACAATTCAAAGATTCTGTCCTGATTATCGTTTTCAGAACCCGTCAGCTTCAACCATAGATTATTCACCTGATACAGATAGGATAACTGTAAGGGAAAATTTTAAACTACTACAAATTTCAGTTCATGATAGTTGATGAAGTAATAATAATAAAAAGTAATTGTTTGTCAAATGAACTAAAATAAGGTCAAAAGATCAATTGATAGATAGAGTGGGTGGCCCTCAATGAAAACCAGGCAATACATTTGGAGGGGTGCCCCATGATAACTCCTGTGTTGCACACAACAACTCAGGCAATCAGACAAATGGTGGTGCTGGTGCTGGTGGTAGTGGCTCATAATACTAACATCTACTATAAGAAGCAAAACACTTGAAAAGGCAGTCCACTAAGGGACCCCAGACTGTTTCTAGCTTTTTGTGAGTACATCAATGCCTCTCAAACTTGGTCTGTCTGCAGCTTATGTTCCTTTCATCAATTTGGATTATAGCAAAAGAGTCCAGGTTTCAGGTGCTGCCTGAACAGTACATTTGCAAAACATTGGCAGACAGTTTCCATCAGCATGTTCCTCGGTGCTCTCTCTCTCTCTCTCTCTCTCTCACACACACACACAGACTCTCTCTCACGTCACATTTATTTGCAGAATTTTCTTTTTTTTACTGGTAATTATTTTGCTGGATTTATAATTTTAAAAGGAATAACTTCAGATCAGCTACATGTGCTCTTTTTTTTTGAGTCAGCTCTAAGTGGAATCGTGTTCTTTGTAGTAATTCCAAGGTAATTAATCGGTTTCCCATCCACTCAACTCAAGTAAAACCAACACCATCTATAGCAATATATGCATAGACATACAGTCAGGAGTCCATCTTAACTCTTTCAGTCGTTGGCATCATGATGTACAGGGGTCCTCATTCTCACCTGAAAGGCATGTGGCTTGCACATGGCAATGATGGAAATTTGAGTTGGGTCAATTTACTGTAAACGACAAGGAGTCAATGTGGAGGCAATTTAGAGGTTTCAAGTTCACTTAATCGGCTGCTGGACTTCTACACACTCTCCTAAGTGCTGCTCAATATTAGATAACTGGACAATATAATGATCCGCGAGGTTAAGAGTTCAATTTCAGGTCCTTACACTACCCTGCTGGTATACTTTTTATACGTCTCTAGACTAGAGAAATAGTAAGGTGCCCTCATTTTTTATATCCTTCTTCGCTCTTCTTTCTATTCTACTTGCACTCAATCTATAATCTTCTTCCTTCATTAATTTCTCCACCTTGGCTAATTTCCTCATGATTTATGCCATTGGTTGCTCATTTGACTCTACCTCCCAACCTCATAGACAACCTAATTTTTCTCTTCTCTGTCATGCAATGACTTATGGTGTTCTCCTTCTCAGTTAATAGTTGGTCAATCCTTGAGCAATATTAAGCCCCTTCATACTAATTTAAGAAACTTTTGAGTCCTTTAATTAACAATATTGCAATCTATACTCTATTTATGTTACATGATTTAACAATTACTAGCTACTAATGACTAATCCTGATTTGACTGTTCAATTTCTACAGCATTGATGAAGTTATAATTAGGATCTTCAATAGGCTTCGGAAACCTAGGCTATATCACGACCCAAAAGTAAAAATGGCGAGCATTTATTCGAACATTTGTAAGGTGTGCAAAACAGTGCTTCTTCTTTAACCCCAAGAGGTAGATGAGTTGGTAAGGACACCTCCCAAGGAAGAGGAGGTCTTGGGCTCAACTCTTTTAACTTCTTGGGGCCACCCACACAATATCACATGGTTCTCATGGGGTATTGGTTTTGCCTGGTCTATGTGTGTGGCGGGGCGTACATAGACCCTGGGAGTCGAGGTGCGCGCAAGCTAGCCCGGACCATCTAGTTATAAAAAAAATAAAAAAAACTGCTTCTTTCATTGCTCAAATCCACAAGACTTTGCCACATCCTATGCTTAATTGATCCCTAATATGTATGCAACCTCCATCCATATATACTTTTACTTTTCCTATATCCTTCCTCTTTCCCTCCTAATGTCATCAAATTGAAATGGATGATCCTTGTCGAAATGGATGACTTCCTAAATGTCTTCTGCGACTCTTTCGCGCATTCATAACACATTTACGTCTCTACAATTTTCTTTAATAGATCAGGATGTCTGCGCCAGCTTACGCGCAACTCAAACCCAATACCACCGTCCACCAATGGTGAGCCCGATTAACATTTTACATTTGTACACACAATACGTATGTACACAAACACACCTCTCTAAGATAAACACACCGTGATTCTCAAGAAACAAAGAATATGAAAAATCACATTCTAAAAAAAACCCTAGCAAATTCAAGAAAAAACCAGATATTACCTTAGATGTCAGAAAGCATATGCATTAAAAGGAGAACTTGATCTTATACCTTCGAATGGTGGCTAGCTCATGCGGTAAAGTTCTTTGACGCCTACACCGCATCCCGGATCGAGTCCCTCTCTCTCCTCAGATTAGGAATAACGAATGAAAAAAAAAAAAAAAATGTCTACTGTCGAGGGTCACGAATTATGGGTACGAGAGAGAGATGAAATTTATTAGGTCAAAGTTCAATGCCGTTTCGAAAGAAAAAACTTATGCCGGTTTCAAGTGGTTGAGTTTCGCGCCGAATCCTCTCTCTGCAATGCGAGATTATGTTAAAACCGGTTATTATAGTTTTGATTCAATATAACTAAACCTACTTTAAGAAATATAAATTTATTAAGATCAAGTACTAATCAGTTTTTAATTAATATGAAATTTGTATGTGATTTGTATTTTTCTACGTTCTACATATGAATGTCTTAGATCATTAAAATATCACTTAGATATATAGAAAGTGTACTTAAAATCCTGAAGAGTTGTTGATATGGAAGGGGATATGATTCAATGTATCCAAATTCATTTTAAGAAATAAAAATTTATTTAGATTAAGTACTAGTATATACTTTATTTACGAGATATTCGTACATCATATGTGTTGTAATAATTTCTACGAGAAGAATGTTTCGGATTATTAAATAATGGTCGATATAGATAGAAATCGTCCGTGTAGTACCCAAGGATTCTTAGAAGTAAAATGTTGTTGTGGGACGATGTCGTTTTGGGGGCCATGCCACAGGTTCAACCTGTGGCATGACGTGGAAAATCTATTACTTGCGTTTCCAAACGGCAATAACAGCCAAGCAGTGAGCGAATAGCGCCAAAATGGTTTCAAAGATATTTTCCACCTCTCTCTCACATGTCTTATCCTTCAAATTTCGCTCACCATTTTTCAGGCATCCCACAATTTTGGTCTAACTCGCCACTGATAACAGCCATGGCTGGTTCACTCACCCTCATATCCGCAATTTCTTCGAACAGTTTTAGTAGAAAACACCCAGTTTCTCCGCTGAACATAAGAGCAATGGCTAAAGACCTTTACTTGAACCGTGATGGTTCTGCTACAAAGAAGCTCCTGGTTACATTTTAAACCCCCGTGTTTCGCTTTTTAGATTTCTCACTAGTTGTTTATTGCTTGTCTTATGCTAATTGTTGGTTTTTTTTTTTTTTTGGGTGTGTGTGTGTGTGTAAAGGCAGGGGTGGATTTGGTGGCAAGTTTGGTTGGAGTGACTTTGGGTCCAAAGGGTCGGAATGTGGTGTTGCAAAATAAATATGGGCCTCCCAAAATTGTTAATGATGGTGAAACTGTTCTCAAAGAGGTAATTTGTGATTGCTGAATGTGTGCATCATTTAGTTTATCCTAGTGCACCTCACGTGTTCGATAAAATTCCAAAGAAAAAAGATGGGTGATGGCTCCAATCTCACTGCTACACTGATTGTTTTGAACTAAGAGACAAGGATTTTGCGTGAACGAAGTTTGTGAAGCAGTTGAGCTATATAGAGATCCAAAGTAACATCAAATTATCTGATAAATTGCCGTTCAGAAAAGAACTATCTGATGAAGTTCCAATATAAGCATGGATCCTGGTGAAAATAATCTTCATTGTCTCTTGTGGTCATTTCATGCATGTCTGACATTGTTCTTTATCGGCAATTCAAAAGTGTTCAAATTGGATTACGGTGTTCAGGTCTCTGGAAAAGGGTTTAGGGTTTACGTATTAGGAGGGGAAATGTATTTCCATGTTAATTTTTTTTCCATTAAGATTAGTTGATGGGTATTACGTCTTGTTTGAAAACAGTGGTTTATGGTTACGAGGTGACGCATGCTCTGCTAGTTGTACAAATTAAAATCTGTGGTGTAAATCCTCAACTATGTGAAACCCTAGTAGCTCACCGTAATCCTTCCCCTCTTAAGTGGCTTTTTATTTGGTTTAATCAGATAGAGCTGGAAGATCCATTGGAAAATGTTGGAGTGAAATTGGTGAGACAGGCAGGAGCAAAGACAAATGATCTCGCTGGTGATGGCTGCACTACCTCAATTGTGCTTGCTCAAGGTCTAATCGCTGAAGGTTGGAAGGTATCAATGGGATGCCAATCTATGAGTGTGTAGTAGTATGTCTCTCCTATTTGAGCAAACTAGAAACACAAGTCTTTCTTTTGATCCACTAGGAAAGCAGATATAAGTACTTTTGTTTTAGGAAAACCGTCTCACTTGAGAATTTTTTAGTAATCAGAAGCTCTAGTCAGTTACCTTTCCAAGTTACCCTTTTTCCAATGTTAGCTATTTACTATTTTACTTGAGATATACATCCTCTAGGTTACTGCAGTGGGCATGAATCCCATTCAGATCTCCAGAGGCATCGAGAAAACTGCAAAGGCCCTTATTTCAGAACTCAAACTGATGTCCAGAGAGGTATCAACATTTCTACTTTTCTTTCATTTCCGAACTAGGAAGAATTGGGTAGCTAGAGCGCGAAAATATGGTAACATAAATGTAAGAAAACATTTGCTCACTAGCTCATTGACTCATGCTTGGAAAAACCAACTGCAAGTATTCTCTGAATTCCAGGTCGAGGATCATGAGCTTGCAGACGTTGCTGCAGTAAGCGCAGGGAACGATTATGAAGTAGGAAACATGATTTCTGAAGCTCTTCGACAAGTGGGGAGAAGGGGTTTTGTCACAATTGAGAAAGGAAATTCTGCAGAAAATGCTTTGAAGATTGTAGAAGGAATGCAGTTTGATCGGGGATACTTATCTCCTTACTTTGTAACTGATCGACGAAAGATGATAGTGGAGTTCCACGATTGCAAGGTAGGGCTGTTAACTTTGTCCAGACATTTGAGGCATTCTCCTGTGGAGTAATTCAGAGGGTGTGTGCTTCTTTGGTTGCAGTTACTTCTTGTTGATGGAAAAATCACAAACCCAAAGGAGATGTTTAAATTACTGGACAGTGCTGTCAAAGAAGAGTACCCAATTGTGATAGTTGCAGAGGGCATTGAGCAGGAAGCTCTGGCTCCAGTAATTAGGAACAAACTCAGGGGCGTGCTGAAGGCAGCTGCTATTAAAGCTCCTGCCTTTGGCGAGCGCAAGAGCCACTACTTAGATGACATTGCTACCTTGACTGGAGGTAGATGATTAACCATTAACATGCAGAATAGTTTGTCTTTCAGCGAAATAGTGTCTGTAATGAAAGAAAACACAAAAAAAAACTGACATTAATAGACTGAACAATGTATAAATCTTTCAACAAAATGGCAGGCACTTATTTGTGATTCCTGTACTTGGAGAAATTCTAGATCAAAACCATATATAATTCAAACAATATAACTTAGCTGTTATTAGTTTTCAAAGATGCATATCCCATCTTCACTTTCGGTAAATCAAAAAGCTAGGACCGACCATGATAATGAATCAGTGATGGTGATGATACCACGACAAAAGCATCTAGAACTTTATGAATTGAGTTGGCTTTAAATTCTAGGAGCAACTTTACATCCATAGCAAGGTCTCAACCAATGGGTATATTTCTTTGAGCGGTACAATGGTGACCTCATTTAGATACCATCTGATTTGGCCTCTGACATGGACCAGTGAGTTCATTTATTGGGCTCTACATAGCCAACAACACGTGAGTGGTCCATGAAAGGTGCCACATCAGAGGGTACCTTGACGTTATTATTCTACCGTTAGTAATATTTTCCTGCCTTATCAAGTCCATGAGCCACCTAAGAGTTTGTTTTGTATTGTACCATGTATTTGCATGCTGAGCTTAAATGTCTTTTTCAGGGACTGTACTCAGGGATGCAATGGGTTTCACCCTAGAAAAGGCTGGAAAGGAGGTACTAGGTACTGCTACAAAGGTGGTGATAACGAAGGATTCTACCTTGATTGTAACTGACGGGAGCACTCAAGCGGCTGTTAGGCAGAGGGTTTCTCAGCTCCAAAATCTTGTCAAGGTGGATAGCATATCTTCTGAACTGTTCATGCTATCTGATTTTTGTCTTGTACTTCCCTCCTACTTTTGGTTGAAGGCTTGAAGTGTCAATACTAAGATAAAACCACACACCTGCATATCACATTGACAAACAACAAATCTCATCACCATGTATGCGGGAAAAATATCTTAATTAGGTGTTGACTCCGTACTAGAAGCAGATTATTTGCCTGAACATAGGGCCTGAGGCAGGGTGGTATGCAAAAAAGGGAATCAGGGAACCGACCCCATTAGAATGGGAAACAAGGCTTAGTTTGGTATGGTTATCCATGTGTGTTATTAACTCATGTGTTCTGCAATCTTGGTCATTCTAGCGTTGTTGTTTGTGACGTTATTTAAGTCTGTTTGTTCTATATGCATAGGGTTTCAGGTTTGAATTTGCCACAAGCGAAGCTTTGCCTGTCGTGTATACTGCCAAGATGTTAAGCATTTAACAGATTGTTTCTTTGAGAAGACTGACAAATTAAGGCTTTCTTTACAGAACACAGAAGAAAATTTTCAAAAGAAAATACTGAATGAGCGGATAGCGAGGTTATCTGGAGGAATCGCCATTCTTCAGGTCAACTCATAATTGCTGGAGCTGGAATCTGGATACTCTGGAGTTTTTAATCTGTTTTCCTGTTGACCTGATGCATTTAATTGTCAAAAATAATTTACAGGTAGGAGCGCAAACACAAGTAGAACTGAAGGATAAACAGTTGAGGATCGAAGATGCTCTGAATGCGACTAAGGTCTTAGTTACCTTTTCCCAATACTTTTCAGTGGTTGTTATTGTGGGATAGTAGCGGTAAGATTCTGAAATTGACATGACCCAGGCAGCTATTGAAGAAGGCATTGTAGTTGGTGGTGGTTGTAGCCTTTTGAGGCTCTCTCTAAAAGTTGATCGAATCAAAGAACTACTAGACAATGAAGAGCAGAAGGTTTCGCTTGCATCTTTCTCACCTTTACCTTTATGCTTGTTTACGAGTTACGGCACTATTGTTTTGATGTCAAATGTTTCATGCCATAAAATAATTGTGATCCAGAAAGCTAGAGAAAAGGTTAATTTCCATGTTATTTTCGAGGTTGTTTGATTGACATCTAGCACACTTATTTTCTGAAACTAAAGTGTCGCCCTCTCTCTAAAAGTTGAACAAAATTACTATTGCCCAGGTTCAACACAAAGTTCTCCAATTGCTAGACCTCGACCATGCCCATCTCTGCACCATATTGGGGCACTGGAAAAGCAATCAAGCACCAGGTTGCTTCAGCCAAAATGGACTTGTAGAATTTCAATCCATTAATCTTTTCTGGTCTTTCACCGACATTACTTCACAAAAACATTATACTCACTTTTGTCCACATTTTTACTGTCTAATACGTAAGATGTCATCAAATTAGAAAGAGTTAGGGTTTGGCGAGTTTTCAGTTGAACAATTTTCAGCCCTGGGATTAGGTAATGATCACAGGTTTTAGTGGGAAGCGGTAACCAGAAATTTATGAAATTCCATCAAAACATTTGCTGTGGTATCCTCGTATTATTATGCCATTTGTCATCCTTTATAATACTGAACTATTTGCATTTGTGCATGCAGATTGGAGCTGAAATCTTCAAAAGAGCTTTGACATATCCAATAAAGCAGATAGCCAGAAATTCTGGTGTAAATGGCAACGTTGTTATAGAGAAGGTCTTCTCTTATTAATGCATCATATAGATGGAATAAAAATGTAAAATAGCGTGAATTGACATATAAGATGAAATTTAATTCTGACAAGAATCCCTCTTGAGATTGGATGCTTTTACAGGTTCTTTCCAATGATGAGCTAAGTTTTGGGTACAATGCTGCAAGAGACCGCTATGAGGATTTAATGGCTGCTGGAATAATTGATCCATCAAAGGTAATCACCACATAAACAGCTTTTGCATTTAAAATCACATGTGTCTACCTTTGCATGTGCTAGAGTTTTGTTGGTAATGGGTACAAGCCTACAACAGGGTCTTAATACAATAAGGTTGTTATTATGCCAACATGCAACCATTGCTTGTTGGCATAATGACCTGAAGAAACTGGGCTACCAACATGGCCTGAAAGCAAAATCCGCAAAATCCCAAGTTTCTCTGAGTAGCAAGCGTGTGGTTTTACTTGTGCTGCTTTATATTCTACCATTCAACTTTGGGATGTTAAAGTATAACCCCTAGAGGCCTTTACAGTTTCATGCCAAATGAAGCGCTGATTGTTGGATTTTGTCACAGAAAGTAGCACTCAACAGGTGGATATCTACATTATTATTGGACCAAGAAATTGGTATTTGTTCAGAAATATGGACTCCTGAATACACTAATGTAGGATTACTGTTTTCTGACACGCTATCTCTGAGTCTTGATATTTTTGCCTAATCATGCTGCTCGGGAAGGGACCATAGTGAGCATTGTATATGATAGCTTATGGCCTTGAATTTTAACATGCACATGTGCTCTATTTCCATTGTGTGTGCTGAGATAATTATAAAATTTCATTACTGGAAGCTGAAACCTGAAACAGGTAGTTAGATGTTGTTTGGAGCATGCAGCATCTGTTGCCAGGACATTTTTGACAGCTGATGCCGTCGTCGTTGACATCAAGGAACCACTGCCCCCACTTCCCCTCTGCCGGATGAGAAAACCAATGCCAACATCAGGTAATAAACTTGATCTCCATCAGCTCTGTTCCGGGCCGTTTGGTAAGCTTTTGTATCTCACTGACTTTGAACAAACACCATTTCTCTTTGTTCATGCAGGTGTGGGACCCATTCCCCCATCGGATTATAGTTTCTAAATGGAAATCTGTTTCCATCTCATTTTCTTTGTTCAAACTATGGGTCTACATTTTAGACACAAGGAATTATGCAGGATATCTGATTTCAGATAGAAGAAACTCAACCCGAGCTCATGTTGATCATCCTTTGTGGTTCTGATAACTGAAACTAGGCTTACCAGAGTAGCATTTTACATGTTCTTTGATATCAATTGATTCGATGTCCCACTGAAGAGACAAGCAGTTGACTGCATTTTTTGGAGAAACGAGGCTAGTATTGTGAAGAGGACCGAAAGCAAGGCGTTGTAGATTTTTATTTCATTTTTGTACGGGCATATCTCATGCTCTACGAGCAAATGTTAATTTCCCATTGTGTCAAAATACAAAATCACTTGTAAAGCCTGAAAGGCAAACCTAACCGAATGTTTTGTCGAATTAGTGAGCATTTTCCATGATTGATCAATAAAAGCTTGGCATCTTCATAAGCTGCCTGTAGTTAATCTTCGAAAATCTACTTACATATTTATGCAGAATAAAGTACTAAATAGTCGAGAGGAAAAAAAAAAGGTACTAATATATAAAACTGAAAGAAAACTAGGATCATTCCTTGATTTTTCATACTCAAATGGTAGCATTTGAAGAATGGGAGCTCGATTGAGATTATTTTTACCAGGATATTTTCTAGGCATTGTCACCTTTCTAGTTCCATCTTCTATTAAGAGAGCAGATTTACTTTCGTACATTCATCAGACTTTTCATCACAATTATGATGGATCATGTATCACATCTTTATTTGTGCAGTGGAAGAGTTTACAGTAAATGTTGTCCTTGCTAACTTCTCTTTTGCCAATCCTATTAGGTACATTTCATATTGAGATACTCTTTCGTGCTTGAGTAACATAATGATCCCATGCACCAAGGAATTCTTGACAGGGTTTGCCTGAGGATTTAGCATTCTCTTTGAGTGGAATGACCAATGACGGAGTTAGAATTAAGATATGGGCACTTAATTAAGCATATCCTCAAATTTCTCCGAAAGGCAAAATGACATATTGCAACGAAACTTTCATTGCCAAGTACAAAAGTTCGTTATAAATTAGTTCAAAGTGTGAAGCGAAGTCCAACATCGCTTGGTTACCAAAGTATATAAAATATATAAGTGTCAGGGCACCCTCACTTCATAAGCTAGCTTTTGGGATTGAGTTCTACCTAAGACCGTGTAACATGGTATTAGAGCGGATTTCGATCCTGTATCAGTTCTTCTCCCTCCTCTGTTCTTTGCATCAGTTAGCCTCCTCTCTCTCTTTCTCTTTGAGTAGCAATCAGAAGTAGCAATAGTAGTTGATTTGCAGCCGTTGATTTACAGTAGTTTATTGGTATTGGCAATGGTTCGGCACTTTTTGCATCATTTGGCTTCGTTACTTTTTTGGCATTAATTATTTATCTTTTATGTTAAGGGTTAGCATTAATTAGGATTTCATTATTAGGGTTTCCGTTAAATTGTTATTTATCTTTTATGCTAAGGGTAACTTAGTCCTTTTATGTTATTAGGGTTTCGCTAAGGTTTCATTATTTATCTTTTATATTTAGGATAGTTTAGTCTTTTTGTATTATTAGGGTTTCTTAGGTTTTCTATTTAAGCATTGGTTCTTCTTGTAATCAAATCATCTAATACATGCAATGTAGTCCCTCTGGGCGGTCCGGCTCTCTCTCTCTCTCTCTCTCTCCATTTGTCTTGTTTCTCTTTGCTTTGATTTGTATCATGGTATCAGAGCTAGACACATGGTATCAGAGATGGGTAGGGTGCGTGTCTCTCGCATGCACGGGGCAGGTGTTGCCGAGTGAGCACGCTGTGTGTGAAGGAGTGTGTGAAGTGAAGTCCAACATCGCCTGGATACCAAGTTACCAGAGTAATATAAAATATATAAGCGTGAGGGCACCCTCACTTCATAAGCTAGCTTTTGGGGTTGAGTTCTACCCAAGACCGTGTAACACAGAGAAGTTTCTAACGCTAAGCAAAAATACTAGCAAGTGATTTTAGATTCTTAGACAAAGTAGCAGTCACCTAGAAAAAATGAGAACGTCAATTATCACACTTAGGGCTATTTTGGCCAAATAAGTCAATTTGATTTATTTTTTCGTCCTTATTTGATTTTTTCGCGTTGCATCAAATACAACGTCCCTGCTGATCACCCTTTTTCCGTGCCTCAGGATCCCAAAGGTTGTACAGTATCCTTTAACACCACTTTCATAACCAAGAGAGATGCACTTTAACAGATAAATGGAAGCTTTTCTCCTTGTAAATGGTCCTCTAGTAGTATCAAAGAGCAATGTTATATCAGGTGGGCCGTGTGCCCAGCCTTATGTAATGGACTATACTGAAAAGGAAAATCGATACAATCACCAAATATATTTGATTACCTAATTGTATTCACACAACAAACACCAATTTTACATGTAAGATTTGTCGTGTCTCATAAATAATGCAATCAACCGAGTTACATAAGAGGTGAAATGATTCCATAAAATCTTTTAGTGGTACAGTAAAAAATTAGCAACCCTGATCACTTCCAAGCAAGTAATGTTAAATAAACATGTTATTTCGATTACAACACTAATACGTGTAGATGCAGCATTTTATTTGTTAGTGTATCACATGTCAAATAATTAAAATCTACTCTTAGTTGTCACATTTGATAGTGAAAATATTGGTGGTTGCCCCAGGGATAGGAGAAGGGGATAAGCCTTGGTAAACAACGAGGAGATGGTAGTGCATTTGCAGTGCAGACCTTATCTTTGCAGATGTAGGAATTAAGATTGTCCAAGACTAGTGCTTGTCTTCTTGTCAACAACTATTGCAGCTCTCAAGATAATTGACCCTAACAAAAACAAACTATACTGTTGTGAATTGGAGGAGGTTTTTTACCAAAATACTTGCATAGTTTTAGATGACAAACGTAGGTTTAAAAGGTTGACAAAAGGGTTTCGAGATCCTCTTGTGTTTCAGTGTTTGGATGAATTGTATTTCTGGAGTTCTATTGTTAGTCTGCACTAGAGCTATAAATAAGTTGAGCGTAGTTTAGTTGTGAAGTATTAGAAATCTGCTCGTACATAATTAGTATAGCTTGAGCTCGAGCTCGAGTTGAGTCCAAATAGTTGAGTCAATCTCGACTCATTTAGTATCGAGAAATTTGGATTCAAATTGTTTACTGAACAAGCATATTTAAACGAGATTAGTCTCTACAAACGAGAAGATTTTTAAATTTTTTATTAACGAGCCGAGATATAACTTAGTCCAGCTCTTTAGTTTATTAAACGAGCTTAAAATTTGCGCTCAAACTCGACTCATCATTTATTATCGAATCGAAGTACAAAACTCGAGTTACTCGCGAACCGCTGGTCTTCTCTTCTAACCCAAATGGGCCCTAGTTTAGCAATTCTAGTTTTGCTTAGGTTTTATTACGGGCCGGTCCACAAAACAAATATTTATTAACATTAAAGTCGATCACTCTTTTTAATTACCATTAAGGTCGATCACTTTTTTTTTTGGGTTTAGGTTTAGAGTGCATTTTCCTATATAGGATTTTAGTGGTTTAAGCACTTTCATAGGGTACCCTAGGGTTTAGGTTTATGGTGCACTTTCCTATTATTGGATTTTAGTGGTTTAGGCACTTTCATAGGGTACCTTAGGGAGGGTTTTAGGCACTTTCATAGGGTACCCTAGGATTTAGGTTTAGGGACTTTCATAAGGTATCCTAGGATTTAGGTCATTTCATATGGTTTGGGGTTTAAAATTTAAAATGTAAAATAAAAAATAAAAAAAGAGGAGAGAGAGAGAGAGACGGCTGGAATCACTTTCCGTATGGGGTGGAGTGGACTTACCCCTTTTGCTTATTACAATCTGTAATCAACATAGGCCCAAAAAGTTGATTAAAAAAAAAAAACACACATAGGCCCAGAAAGCCCATGACCTCTGGTCGGATGGTTGCAACTTGCAGGGGGGTCAGCTCCTCTCCTGAGCTTATCCCCGTTGCAGGTGTCAACGTTCCCAAGACGATGTATCGACAAATTCTCTCTCCCTCTTACATACACGCGTATATGTACCAGTGTATATACAGAGCTGTATAGAAACACCATAACCCAGATCACAATCGAGCCTCATACGTACATATCATAAGAGAGAAGGAGACGATGTTGCTCATGGGATTTATTAGTTTGCAGAGCTTAATGGACCTAATTGTTGCTGGGTTTTCTCTGGTAATTGGATTGGGGATTTTCGCATTCACTGCTTCCATTCTTTGCACTGCTGCTTTCTTGCAAAATGCCAAGGACGTCTCTTGATCCCCACCCAAATGTCAAGGTATACCCTTCTGTTTTCATTATTTAGGAGTTTTGCGTCGTGGGTCTTGAATAATTAGTGTTACTTTTATGTTCTACATGGTTGATTTGGTTATTTTTCCAGTATTATTGCTAGTATTGTGGTGAAGTGGTAATGTACTAATCATGGATTTTCATAAGATAGGAGAAGGAAAGATGCCTCATATTCATTTATTGTATTTGGGTAGGTTTGAGGGCATTGTTCTGCGATTAAAACTATTTGGGCCGGAATAGTTTTGGGGCCAGGGTTATGCCCGGTCGTTACCTCCAGGCCGCTCGAGGTGCATGCAAGCTAGCCCGGACATCCAATTATTTAAAAAATAAAAAATAAAATGTTTGCCCGTAGAGCATCTTCAGCCTCTACTCAAGATTTTACTCAAATTTGAGTAAAAGCTTTATTTGGTATGAATATTTTCATAAATCCAATGGTCAGACTCTAATTTAAGTAAAAGTTCCATTAATTGCATAGTTGAAAGTTTTGAAGAGCAAAGCAAGTCTTTAAAAATTTGAGTAAAAGTTTGAGTCTCCCTTGTTTTGATTAAAGCTTTGAGTTATACTCATCTGGTATAAGTTTGAGTCGAGGACTAGAGTGAGTTTAAAGGAATTTTGCTTAGTATTGGGTTCTGAGTAATTATAACTTTGGGATTGTGTGTATGAATGTCAAAATGTTGGTACCTCGCCCTAGGTTTGTTTTAGAGGTGTTATTGCTCAATTGTTAAGGGGACCTTTTGCGGTGGGTCAAAAAGGGGAATTTATCATCAGGGTAGCCTATCTTTTTAAGATTGTGAGGTATTGTGCTTAACTCATCTAGCAATGGTTTGTCTCTTCCCTATACCTGTAGGTATCCGGAGTTTAGTCCGCATGATGGGTCAAAGTGGCCTTGTCATGGAGGGTTCCTCATTAAAGAAGAAAAAGGGTGGGGAAAAAAGGAAGTCAACTCTTTGAACATTATGAGTATACGATGGACAAATTCTATAGGTTTGCTCTGGTAATTCTCCCAAGAACATTAATTGATTGCTTGGCTTATAGTCTGGGCTTTTCGGTTGAGCTGGTGTGAGGTGGGGTGGTGGTGGTTACTATTACTATGTTGAATAGCCCTAGGAATTTGGATGAATGTAGCTTTCCTTCCAGTAGGCACATTGTTTCTCTTTTTGAACATTGCCAGTTGGTAATTCTCCGCTGGTTTTTTCCGTTTTGATTTGTAACGTTAGTATAGCAATAAGAATGTAATAGTTCAGTAGTTCTTGCCTTCTTGGGCAGTTGGGCATCTTTTTCAGTGACATTGGAATTTTTCTCTTCACAAAGAAGTTTGTACTTTGAAACGTGGGAGACTGCCACCAATTTACCTTAGGTAGTTAGGTGTGCATTTTGTTTTCCTGGGGGGAGTTGGGGCGTGCAACGCTTCTGTTTTTTGTACCGGCTGGAGCTTTCCCCTCTTATCAATTGGGGTTTTCCCCTCCTACACTAGCATACCTTTGGGTCTGTATTCTATCTAGTATTCTTTTACGTATTAGATACTCCTAATTGTTTTTCAGTTTTATGAAGGTAAGAATATTATGTTGCAAAAGTCAGTTATCGATTAGTTGCAAAAATCGGTCATCAATTAGTTGAAAATTTCAGTTATCAATAGTTAGAGACAGTGCTCGGTAGAGTGAACTAAAATGCACTTCTTTTTATTCATTAACCTACATGTACAATGTCTATTTTATTGAAATTAGAAGAAGAGTTCGAGAATATGAGAGTGACTTTGAGGCGATATATGGGAGGTGGAATGCCACATCCATACTAGTACTTTGTGATCTGAATGGAGAGACCGAAGAACTTTGATTCAGATGAAAGAGGTAAGCTCTTGCCATGGGACCTTGAGTGGTTGTGAAGGGATACAGGAGAAAGGGAACTGCCCCATACTAGATTAAAATTGTGCAACACCAAAGTCAAAATCCTATCTGCCTTTGTGGTGAGATTAAGATTTGGTAACTAATGCAACTAGAGGAGTAGCGTCAATATTGGTAAATTCGTATGGTTAAATATTGCGACAATTGGTTTGACTTGTCTCCTTTATGTGTGCTGCTGCTGATGGTGTAAAGATAATTTCTTTTTCTCCATTTATTTTAATGTTAGTACATGTGACCATAGCCTTATTTAACTCGTGTTAGTGGACGACCCACCAAAACAAGAGAGCAGATTTTTGGAAGGTGAGATGCACGATGAAAAATATTTGAGATCCAGGTAACATGAGATTGTAGCATGTATAATGACTTTTAGTTTGTACTTTGTAGTAGTAGTCTTACTACAGCGAAAGTGTAAGAGCACACAAGCCTATAATAATTTGCCGAGGCTACATATGGTACTAGAGAATTTGTAGTGGAATACTTGGATTTCAAGCTGGAAAATACCTAGTTCGTTGTGTATTCTGTGAAATGGATACAACCACGATGGTAGTTTATAGTAGTCCTGTAATTATGAATTCAAGTTCTTTTGGTATTATCTGTATGCTTGCTATGCCGTAACCAGTAAGTGATCAATAAAGAAATGGTTGAGCATCTAGCTCTCACTTCCTTTGCCTTGAATCCTTGTGACATAGTGGATTATTGGTTCCTACTGGCTACTTGTATTTGCATAGACTCGTTGACGTTTGTTTTGCTGACTGGTGAGTTCATAATTGATAATGTTGACGCTGTCTCTCTCTTTCTCCTGCAGGCAGGAAAAGTGGGAGATTATGAAGTTTTGAATGGAATAAATGGGAGCATGTTGTACTTTCTGGTGCAACCTCTTTGGATTTTCACCTTCTTTGGAGTTTGACTGGCATTTTCAAGCTGTTCAGTGCACAATAAGAGAGCAGCGTACAACATGAAACTGGGTTAGCGTTGCCCTTGTGATTACTTGTATGGTTCATTTTTTCAGGAAAATAGGCAAGTCTGAGGGAGACCATGATGTAAGGCAAGTATTTTGTTTCAATGTACCAAATTAACTGTAGTGTGTGTTGTGAAGCGAGAGAATGTTGGAATTTTTCCAAAACCAAGTGGAACACTGTATCTTCTTGCCCATCGCATGTTGTATGGCTGTTCCTCGGCTGCTTAGTCCTTAGGCTGCAGGTTCTTTTCGTATGAAAATATTGGGTGCAAGTAGGGTATGGGTGACGTGGTGCTCCTTAGGCGCATCCGGGCCGTCCAAAAATGCATCGGACGGTCCGGATTCTGATTGGTTGGAAAGGATGGGTATGGTATGCCTGATCTTGATTCGTGACCTGTCACCCAAGTAATTTCTTTTTTATTAGGACTCCTACTTTTATTTGGCGTGGTTAATGCTCTCGACGGTGTCTAAAATGTCAACGGTTTGAATCATCAAAATAAAACCGGAAAAGGCCCACAAATGGGAAAAAACTAAACGGTTCAGTTCATCGACCGGGAGGAGCTTAAGCCATGGAAAAGGTTTTGGAATGGGAGTCATATATTAGACCAAGGTGGCAGTGGCGACTCCAGGAGTTCGGAAGCGTGGGGTCATTTATAAACATCAAATACCTTTACCACCTATAAATCAAAGAAAATATCACAGTAATGGTAACAAAAAATTTTGTTCCAACAAAAATCGAATTTAAAACGCAACCTAATAAAACAAAAGATATTATCAAAAGGCATAAAATAGTTTTATCTGTTTTCAGTTTTCACCACACAAAAATATTCTATACAAGCTTCTACAATTCCATTTGACCCGGTCTTGAGTTTTGAAATTGTTGTATTCCAAATTGTTGCTTCTGCTTCACTTTTTGAACCATTCAAACAATTATCTATATTTTATAATCTATAATTTTTCTATGATTTTAAATTATGTGTTTGATAAAATTAATTGAGATCTATCAAACAAGATTCATATTATATATATGGATCATTATAAATGAGACGATATGAACAATTTTTTTAGAGGTCTCAATTCCCAAATAGAGTAGTAACTAGGAGCAACAATTTGGGACGGAGGGAGCACTTCCTAAGCATGACAGATCAATCTCTCCATATTAAAAGAACAAAACGACTTACTAGGATTCAAACAAGCCGCACAAAGAGGGGAGGGTGAAAGTTGGGAAATTATCCAGTGGTGTCAGCCATAAATTTATGGGGGTTCATTTATGAATTTCCTAAAAAAAATTAATATAGTAGTACTATTTTTTTTTCACCATGGGGTCGGCTGAACCCCCTCATTTACCTATAGTGTCGCCCCTGCAAGGTGGCAACCTACTTAACCTACTTAAATGGAATTCGATGCTACATAAGCATATTTAACGGAGTTTAACGTTCAACTCAACAAATTCCGTTAGGAATTTAACAGATTGAGATGGTAGAAGTAGATTTTTGATTAACGGAAGCAAAGTTTACAAGCAAATTTGAGTTTTTTACAAGTTTATGAGTCTATTTGACATTGAGATCAAAATTTAAGGGGTATTGTGAAATTTTCCGGAATTCCGTCCCATATGTCTTTTTGGTCTTTCACCAAAATTAGTGTATGGAATTTTTACTGTAGACTGTCAAAATTACTTTTTTAACTTCTCCTCTCGAGACAAAAATAATCGAAAATAGTTTGACCCAGATTAATACAAGTTCTTTCTAGGTGATATGTCGGACCGATTTTTCGAGGATGTTGGGATAATCGTGTATAGGGTTGCAAATGAACCAAGTCGTTCGTGAATTGTTTAAGACTCGACTCATTAAAAGCTCGTTCGAGTTCGGTTCGGGGACTAAACGAGTCGAACCTGAATTCAATTTTAGGCTCGATTATTAAATGAGCCGAACGTGAACCTGATAGTATTCGGCTCAGTTAGCTCGCGAACCCGGAGTATATAATTAGTAGCTCTAGACCTGTACACGAGCATAAATATCTATTACAGTATTTTTTATTTTTTAAGGCTCGTGAACAAGTTCGAGTTCGACTCAAACCTAGGGAAGTTCAGCTCGAGCTCGGCTCATTAAATTTTTGTGGAGTTCGAACTCGGCTCAAGTTCGCTTAAAAACTTAATGAACGAACCTGAACACTCTAAAGCTCGGCTCGATTCAACTCGTTTGCAACCCTAATTATGTATGACCAAATTTTGCTGGAGGTGGGTGATCACCGGTCGGAGAGGGATTCCACTGGTGGTTATGGTGAATGAACAAAATAGTGTGCATATATATAGAGTTTAGAGAGAGAGAGGGGGAAAAAATCAGAGCAATTACTATTATAATAGACACATGTGCATCGAACGGTTGCGAAAACAATTGTGTTGCTACTGTTCTGGCAGTATTCTTTTTTTGGGTGAAAATTAGTGAATTCTGTGAACGGTTGCAAAATTACGAAATTTTGAAATTCTCACCGATTAGACTAATAAAAAATTCTGAAAGTTACACAATTGAGTGACCCAACATTTCCCAAACACGGCGATACCCTCCATCTCAAATTTGAGTCCTCCCCTTCTAGGCTTGATATGCCAAGATGAGATATATCCAAGATGAGATTATGGGTATGAATTAGTTTTTTTTTTTCGTTGACACCTGAAAATGAATTGTATCACTTTACAAAAGAATAAACAGATTATCAATTCCTCAAATATTGCTAGTTTTTATTTTATCATCATTAAATATTGCTAGTTGATAACGAGACCTATAAATAATTCAAGTAAAAAATAAATAAATAATTCAAGTAAAAAAAAAAAATCTACTAGCAGACAAATCAATCTAAAAAAATTTCAATAAACCGAACTTTTTATTTTTATTTTTTCTTCTTTTGTTTTCTGGAGTACACCATCCCCGTAATCCCATCCGGATCCGCCACAAACCCGAGCGGCCTATAAAACCCCAAGACCCGGGGCTCCGAATACAACGCGATATTCCTAATCCCTTTCCCTAACAGCTCGTTCACCACTCTCTCCATCACAGCCTTCCCCAGCCCTATCCCTTGGAACGAGGGGTCCACCACCACGTCCCATATTATCGCGTTAAACACCCCGTCCCCCGTCGCTCTAGCAAACGCCACCGGCCTCTTCGTCTTCTCGTACTCCACCCACAGGAGACTGTCCGTGTGGTCCAGAGCGGTTCGGATCTTATCCGGGTCCCGTTTGGGAAACCCGACGGATACGAATACGGAGTTGAGGTGGGTCAGGTTGAGGCCCTCGGGCGTGCGACGGAGGTGGAAGCCTCGTGACTCGAGGTCGGCGTCGGAGATGGAGTAGTCGGTTTTTGTCGTCGGTAATTGAGCCGAGATGACGCGTAAGCCGGTCTGAACACCTGAGTTACTACGGACTAATTGAGCCGAAACAACGAAGTTTTTGTGGGGATGGTTTGGTTTGAGGCGGAGGGGTGGAGAAAGAGGTTTGATGAGTGTGGATGGAGTTTGCATTGTAAATCTGTGATTTCTGTTGATGTAGTAATGTAAAAAGTGTTGTGTATATGTATAGGTTTTGTGAGTCAGAGACAGAATGTGTGTGTGTGTGTGATTGGTTGAAGTCTGTGGTTCTGGTGAGCCGTTGGGACATTCGGCCTGATTTGGGAAAAATAAAAAAATAACCATGTTTTTTGGTTTTTTAGTTTATGTATCAATAAACCATAAACTCATTTAGATAAAAAAGTTATTTTTTTGGTTTATCTGAAGTTCTGGCTCCATCTTAACCGTTGGTTTAGAACACGTGTCAGCAAAAAATCGACATCAATTTTTTTGCAAAAGGAGCCTGATTTATTGCCCCAAAAAACCAAAAAACCTGTTTATGTTTTTTTCCCAAATCAGGCCACAGGAGGTGGAGATATCATACTATTGTTTTAACTTGTACTACTATTAATGTTGGTTATGTTTGTTTGGCTTAAAAATAAAATAAAAATTGTACTTCTTGAGAATTGAAGTATAAAAAATATTTGATCAGTGTTTAATAGGATTATATTGATCACGGCCTTGGGGCCACCTCTTAACAGAGGAATTGTATTTAGTGATCACTTAAAGGCCTGTTTGGATGGTGAATATGAAAGGGGGATGAGGTAGGTTGGGCTATTTAGTCTTGGCTCCACTCCTCATCCATTGTTTGAGAGCAATTTTGAGCTTAGGCCCTGTTTGGATGGAGACAAAGCCTCCCGGATAAGCTATTACCCCCTCTTATCGTGTGGGCCCCAGTGTATTACCCCGTTTGGCAACCCTCTTCTCCTTCCCTGATAACCCTTCACCCCCTCTAAGCTTTACCCTAAGGAGGTATCTCTCCTTGATAATTTTTGGGCTGCTCTCACCTTACCCAAAAATTATCCGGGAGTAGAGGGTTGGTTTTTTGACCAATACACCCCTCCTTATCCCCCTCCCCCAACTGATTTCCAACAGAAAATGGTCGGAATTTTTAACCTGATTTTCGCCGGACTACTCACCGGACCGTCAACAGAAAAAATTCTTCAAAAATAAAAAAAATGCAAAAATTCATCAACAAAAAGGAGAAGAAGAAGAGAAAAGCATCATTTATCTTCACCAGCACCTCCCTTTGATCACCGTGGGAATTTCCGACTGATTTCTACAGGGCTGAAGCGGCGGAGATTTCTGACCGCAACAGTGTTTCTCTCTCTTTCTCCGGCTCCGATCTGGTGAATAGTCTATCCCCCTCTCTCTCCAGCTCCGATCTGGTTGAGTTTTTCTTAACCTCTATTTTCGTCTTCTTGGACCAACTGGATGCGAGAAATAATTGGGGAACTTGAAATTTCAATACTCTGGTATAGTGGTTTAGCCTTTTGCTGTGGGCGAGAGATGGAGAAAGAGAACATGGGGAAGGGAAAAAGTAGCATATACGTATATTATACTCAACTTTAATACATGTGAGTGGCACATAAATGAAGCTTTGGATATGCATGTCATGATTTTTTTCAATTTAATTTAATTGGGTAATTTTGTGTATTTTTAATGGCATAGATGACTTAAATTAATCAATTAAATTATAACAATTCAAGAAAGAAAATAGGATACGAATCATTCATTTGAAAAAAAACACATTTTTCATTATTTCATTAAAATAGTGAATTAATTAATTACTTAACTAATTAATATTTCAAATTATTCAAATATATTTGGTTTTTCATTTATACACTTAATTTGATACATAATTAAGTTTAATACTGCACAAGGGCAAAATAGTCATTTGACAATTTTTTCCATCTTTCACCCCCTCTTATTTATAAAAACATCCAAACCAAGTCAAAATTTATCCTCCTCTTTAATCCATCATCCAAATCATCTATTTTTTTACCCCCCTTCATAAACATCACATCAATGTGGGCCAACTCTCTAAAAATATTATCCCCTCTCATCTTATCCCCTCTATAACTTATCCCCCTAAAATTTTAGTTTCATCCAATCGGGGCCTTATATATAGTCAGGGCTGAGATCCACCCCTCTTTTAAAAAGTGTTGTGGACAACAACTTCAAAACAACATCGTTTTGGGCCTGTTGTTTGGAAAAAAAAAAAAAAAAAAAGTTGAACTCTCTCATCCCCTCATCATCCTCGTTCTCCATCTCCACTCCATTCCCCCCCCCCCCCCCCCACTCTGGCGTGCCCCTCTCCATCACTCCGGAATCAAATGAACCACAAGGTCTATTGGAAAACTCCAAACAAAAATACAAAAAATGTTATTCAACATCTGTTCCAACTCGTAAATTTGCATTCCCATGGGGTCGGGAGCCATCATCCAGAATATCCACCCAGAAATATATCAAGAGAATGATATACGCAAAAAATGATGGACAATTGGTCCTCAATTTTTCAATTGGGACTAATTTTCAAGCCAATCATTTACTGTATCAATTTTAGTAGAGTTTTTGCATGAAATCATGAAGCAACAAACTTCTCGATCCGAAATGCTATTGAGACTTCCTTCTCCAGTGTACTTTGCGAGGAAGCAACTTCGAGTCCCACAAGTTCTCCCAACTTCAAACTCCAAATGTATCCAGGAGGGGGTCGCCGGAGAGATGCTCACCGAAGAGTGCATGGTATGTCGGAGATGGGTGTCGCCGGTGATGAGGGAAACTGGAGATGGGGTGGCGATGGAGTGGAGAGGGTTGGGGACGTGGGGTGGAGATTGGTGGAGATCTGAGAGAAGGAGAAAGATGATGGGATAAGAGAGAGGTTCTTCTTTTTTTTAAACAACTGGCCTAAAAACAATGTTGTTTTGGACTGTTGTCCACTTTGTTGTGCCTCTAGCATTTTCGATATCTGAAAGAAGAAAAAAAACTCCAAACCCCATATTTCGTTCACTAGCTTATATGGTCCTCTGTGTTTACTGTAATCGGTGAAAGCCCTGACCGCGGTGGACGCATGCATCAATCTCAATCATCGTCGTCGGAAAAAAACTCTGTACCCAATCTCGATTTTGTGCTGCGGCGGTGGTTGAAATTTTTTGTGAGTTTTTTGTGAGAGAGGAGAAGAGGAGGAGAACCTGATCTGTTTTTTTGTGATTCTGATTGTCGGTATAACCAAGGAGCCTGGGAAAATCATCCTGTGTGGTGCCACTTGGTGCAACGAATTAAAGTACTCCTAATTCACTAGATTTATTTTGAAATTCATGATAATAGATTGAATTCATCATATAATACTCACAACCCTCAACCACTAAAATGTAATTTTAATATTTAATATTTTAAAACTACATAAAAATATTACAATGAAGTATTATATCTCAATTGTTAAAAAGTATAACAAAATCATACTTGGTATAACATAAAAAAAATTACTCTTAATTTTATATTTTCATTTTATAAAGTAATATTAAAATGAAGTATTATAACTTTATTGTTGAAAAGTATGTCAAATTAATAATTTTAGGTATTTTTAAAATTATTTAAATGCATAATTTAATATATGCATTACCAAGGGCAAAATAGTATTTTGACCGATTTTTATACTATCTGCCCTCCTTCTTATGTGTCATATCAATGTGGGGGTCACTCTTCTTATTTAATCCCCCTACTATTTAATCTCCCCTTACTATTTTATCCGTCCAAAACAAATACGCCATCCGAACGGGCTGTTAGGAGTGCATATCGGCTTGCTAGTCTGCTTAACCGAGCCATTTTTTCTAGGACTTGGGAATAGGTTTTATTATGGGCCGGTCCAAAAAACAAACTTTTATTACCATTAAGGTCAATCACTCTTTTTAATTACCATTAAGGTCAATCACTCTTTTTTTGGGTTTAGGTTTATGGTGCACTTTTCTATATAGGGTTTTAGTGTTTTAGGCACTTTCATAGGGTACCCTAGGGTTTTAGGCACTTTCATAGGGTACCCTAGGGTTTTAGGCACTTTCATAGGGTACCCTAGGGTTTAGGTTTATGCACTTTTCATATGGTACCATATGATTTAGGTTAAGGGCGCACTTTTCTAGTATAGGATTTTAGTGGTTTATGCAGTTTCATAAGAAACCCTAGGGTTTAGGTTTAGACACTTTCATAGGGTATTCTGTGATTTAGGCACTTTCAAACGGTTTGGGGAGGTGAGGGAGAGAGAAATTGTGCCCATATGGGGTGGGTAGAGAGAGAGAGAGAGAGATGGGACAAGTGTATTGGCCCAATTAGATTTTCCGTGCTTTGGAGTTGACGGTTCATTTTGAAAATGGGGAAAAGAGTTGGTGGTGCATGGCCAGTCCAAAGTGGACCGGCCAGTAATTCGCCCGGGGTGAGTTTTTAAGCCCGTTTAGTAAATGAATAGGGCTTGAAAATATCTATTAAAATCAAGTTCAGCCGGCCTGGCCCATATAAAATAATTAGAATGATGTGCATTTATCAAAAAACATTAGTATCTCAATAAGGAAAAAAAATGCCATACAAAGTGCCATCGGTGGTACTTTGAGAGCAGCCACTTTGTGCATATTGCCAAAGATAAGGTTTGTCTTCAATCATCCCTGCCCGTACACCCAATAATTGGGAACTAGATGGGTTATGTAATTGTTTGTTTGTTTATGGTTGTGAACTTTAATTCACAGCAATGGAAATGATTAATTTATACTCGGGTACTAAAATTTAGAAAAATAAATCAGCTAGACTTGGGAATAATAAATGAAAACCCGATTATTAATGGGATGGCTTGGGCATGCATAAGCATAGACCAGGTGAGTAAGGATGCAGCTCCGTGGATCGCTTGTCGCTCGTCGAGCCTAATAGGTGGTGGTATGTGCTGAGTATTGGAAACAAGCTATAGCGCTTACTCCAGGTAATTATATAATAGCGGATAATTGAGTCTAATTTTTGTTATTATATAATATAAGCCCGGTCTAAACCTGTCTCGATGTTTGTGCACACCTACTAGTCGTCACCATAGTAAAGCCTACACTAATGTATGTATAGTACTGTAGTAGAGAAGACTTCTGGAGAACCACGATGCACTAATAGCAATTAATAGTTTTTCATCACAACCACATGGAGTTGAGATCTCCATATACTTTGTCGTCCTACATGGTACATCAAAAAATATTATCCACTTACTAATTAGATTTCTAAAAAAAACTTACTCTATTAGATTTTGTGTCACGAAAACTTTTTTCTTTATTCAAATTAAATTTAAAATTTTTTGAGTTGAAGACCAAACTCAAGTTATTTTAATTTTTAGAGGTAACCTTTCAATTATTTATAAGCACCTAATAATTTATACTCTTAGTGCTTAAAGTCCTCAGTTATGTTGCATTTATGTTCATATTACTGTTGGTGTTAGTTGATATTGCACGTAAAGAATTTTCTCTCTTTTTTTTTTACGAGAATGATATAAAATGATGAGAGAAATTGCCTACCTTCGATGTATTTTTTCACTTTAGATACCTTTTACAAAGGCTCCTTGGCCTTCAGTAATTTATTATCTAAAATTTGGTTTAGAATCAATCTTAGACGACTTTCTAAATTTAAAAGTATGTCGAGTTCTGTTTTGACAAAATTTTAGACTATGAGTGATTAATATTAAAACACATGTGTTTTTTAACATTAAATATATTAATTTTTTTAGATGCCAACTTCAACTTCTGGTTCCGCCACTGATTCTCACTCTCAGTATACTTCATGGATTATTCAACTTTTATTTTTATCATTTAATATAGCCAAGATCTTTAGATAGAATTTTAAAAGGGGTCGCGTGAATATCTTTTCTTCACCTACCATCCCACCAACCCCGTTGTGCATCCAAACACGGTCTCACCTTATTCGTGTGGTCCGATATACATTTCTATTTCAACTTTGATACTACTACTTTTACCAAATTAATTAATTAGACAACTGCTAAAAAGTTTGGGCTTTTTTTTCCTACCTGTTATTAGCAAGGACTCTTACATTGGCTTATTTATACTTAGGCCCAAACAAAATTTCTTTGAAAACAGTAGATATCGACCGTATCGTTAATTAGTCTTTGCCGAAAATTTTAGTAAGATAAATCATTCGCATCGATGAAATAATCACCAAGTTTAAAATCATACCGAAACTAGAAAATTTTCAATTTCGACAAACAAAAAAGTTACTACAAGACAATAATTATTGTATCTATTCAACATTTTTTGGTCTTTAATAAATTCTTTTTGGAATTTTAGTCTAATTTTACCCTTTTTTTGACTCCATGAAATTTTCTCCACAAGAATTGCCGTATTTGACCAAAGTGTTTTGAGTTGATATTCTTTAAATATAGAGAGAGAAAGACAACTCTCCCACTCCCTCTCTCTCTGTCTCTCTCTCTCTCTCTCAGCAGCCATTGGTTTTAGGTGTAGGACAAAGAAGGCGATCCATATACTCAATAAATTATTTTCGGCCGAATTCTCAATACCCAGATCTCAAATTGATCTATCAGATTCAAGAGATTTTCGCGGTATAGCACTACTGAAAGGTATAATTAACAAAATAACATTGAATTGTTCCGATTCCGTTTGTTTTTAATTTCGTTGATCATTGCTATTCATCTCATGCTTGCTGTGGTCAAGTTTGATTCTTCGTTTTACACATCCAAAATTAAACCAGATAATGATCCAACTAAGACGTACCCAATATCAGTGTGTAATCACTGCAAGGCGATGCATGTATAACTCACTTGATTGTCCTTCGTTTGTTTAATTTAGTTGAAAATCGCTAATCAGTCCTGTTTTCTCTCATCATCTTGGGCTTTGATGCGGATTAAAAAACAAAATTAGGGGCTTTGATGAGTTTGATTGCAGGTAATTAAAAGTATGCATCATTTTTTGAATTGCTTTTCACCAGATTAGAATGCTTTACGTGTTCTTTAATATAGAGTAAATAAATTTTAAAAATTATGCACAGAATTATGTTATTTTTTATATTGAATTTGCACAACTATTTTTAGGGGGCCAGCAATTTGAGAGGGGCTTTTTTTTATTTTATTTTATTCTTAATATACCCACTAATTTTCTTGAAGAATCTGCCCTTCTATGCTGCGTTGGCTTAAGATCCAACCGTGTTTGTATCCTTTGGCATGGGATGCTCCTAGGTTTCCTTATTGGATCTGTTTGATTGACCAGATTAGGCATGTGATAGAATAACCGGCTCATTGGCGGTGTTTGAATGCAAAAAGTGATAGAGGTATTGTATATTCACTGGACAAACAAACCCACGAAAACATGGAAAATACAATATTTTGGGGACTTGGAGTTTGTCGATGAATTGGTTGCTTGCACTTTTATTTTCGTTGTGTAGAATTGGAATTAATTTGGAATCCCGTTAAATACAATAGTTACTTTCCAGTCCACATGGAATTTTTCTCGACTACTTTGTGGATCTGTTATACGTAGGACTTATTTGGATTATAGTGCAAAGAAATGACAGATTCTGAGAAATGGAACTCGATTGAATTCCAATCCCATTAGCGTCTACATTGTATCTTCTGAATTGGACAATCTGCTTCCTGTTGCAAGGGACCAAAACTAGCACCTGCTATATGTTTGAAGTTCATGTTAGCCGTAGTTGTAAATGACCATGGTGATCCTATGCTCTTTTCTTGATTTTCCCTCCTCTTTAAGACCTGTTCTGCTGCCCATTTAAAAATCTAAATAGTACTTTATGAGCTGCATTACTTAGGTTCATTTGTAAGGGTACCAGGAAATTCCTATATTTTCCTTCTAGGACTCATTCTTCAATGGTAAACAGTGGTCAATGTTGGTGCTTTCAAAAGTTCTTGGATCTAGCCATTAATATCTTATACATTGTGCAGAGAAAAGAAATGGCTATCCCAACAAGAATTGGTCTTGCTGGCCTTGCTGTCATGGGCCAAAACCTTGCCCTCAACATTGCTGAGAAAGGATTCCCTATTTCCGTCTACAACCGGACCACTTCAAAGGTTGACGAGACAGTTGAACGAGCCAAACTGGAAGGAAACCTTCCCGTTTTTGGCTTTCATGATCCTGAGTCCTTTGTTCACTCAATCCAGAAACCCCGTGTCATAATAATGCTGGTTAAGGCCGGTGCACCTGTTGATCAAACCATCAAAACCCTTTCTGTTTACATGGAGAAAGGAGACTGTATCATCGATGGTGGAAACGAATGGTATGAGAACACTGAGAGGAGAGAGAAAGCCATGGCTGAGTTGGGTCTGCTTTATCTTGGAATGGGGGTTTCAGGTGGTGAGGAGGGTGCTCGGAACGGGCCCTCTATGATGCCTGGTGGTTCCTTTGAGGCCTACAAGTACATTGAAGATATCCTTCTTAAGGTAGCTGCTCAGGTGCCGGACAGTGGCCCTTGTGTCACTTACATAGGGAAAGGTGGGTCCGGCAATTTCGTCAAGATGATCCACAATGGAATTGAATATGGGGACATGCAGTTGATTGCGGAGGCCTATGATGTGCTGAAATCAGTTGGAAAGCTCTCTAATGAGGAATTACACAAGGTTTTCTCAGAGTGGAACAATGGGGAACTCCAGAGCTTCTTGATTGAGATCACCGCAGATATTTTCCTGATTAAAGATGATAAGGGAGATGGTTATTTGGTGGACAAGGTTCTGGATAAAACTGGGATGAAGGGTACCGGTAAATGGACAGTCCAGCAAGCTGCTGAGCTGTCAATTGCTGCACCCACTATCGCTTCGTCTTTGGATTCAAGATTCCTAAGTGGGTTAAAAGAGGAAAGGGTCGAGGCAGCCAAGGTGTTCAAATCTAGCGGGGTATCCGACATCCTCAGCGATCAAGCCGTTGATAAGCAGAAGTTGGTTGATGATGTGAGACGAGCACTTTATGCAGCCAAAATATGTAGTTATGCTCAAGGAATGAACTTGATCCGTGCCAAGAGCATGGAGCAAGGGTGGGACCTAGTACTTGGGGAGCTAGCTAGGATTTGGAAAGGGGGTTGCATTATCCGTGCCATATTCTTGGATCGCATCAAGAAAGCTTATGATAGGAACCCTGGTCTTGCGAACCTTCTTGTGGACCCCGAGTTTGCAAAGGAGATAGTTGAGCGACAGTCTGCTTGGCGAAGAGTTGTGTGCCTTGCTATCAACTCTGGCATTAGCACTCCTGGTATGTCTTCCAGTCTCGCTTATTTTGATACGTACAGGAGGGGACGGCTGCCTGCTAATTTGGTCCAAGCTCAACGTGATTACTTTGGTGCTCATACTTATGAGAGGGTTGATGTGCCAGGGGCTTTCCATACTGAATGGTTCAAGCTTGCTAAAAGCTCAAAGATTTGATTTCTGTTGGGTTGTCTCCCATCAAATCCTTAGTATTAGAGCTAATAAGGTTCCTTCCTCAGACTGGAGATGGATTTTTTTTCTTTTTTTTTCCTGCTATTGTGTGGTGTTGTCTTAGATTATTTTCAATTCGGAATCGTTATATTTATGTTTCTTGAGGAGGTCTATTCGGACTATTTTAACAGCTTTATTTCTTGTATTAAAGGATTTAATCCTATCAGTGTTGTGAACCTCCATAGTCCATACAGACATTCTCATTGGTGTCGAGGATTTATTGATGTTCTCATAATGCTTCTTGAATTATGAAATCTTGCACTTTCTGGTTTTCATATTTTGATATTCCTTTCCCTGTCTTTCTATTTTCCAGTTGTGCTGATTGGTTTATACTTAGTACACTGATGGATTAAAATCTCAAATCTTGAGATCTTGATCTATTGATGTTCATGTGATGCGCATTGGTGCTAGGCTTTTGATCTGTTGAATATTTCCTACATCAGCATATTAATAATGTCATTGCCCCTCATCTCCCATGTCCACCCTGTCCTGTGGCAAGAATTGATACCACAGGAATCCCAGGTCCTGGGTGCCTCTAAAATTTCTCCAAGTTAGAGAAAGAAATGATCAGGCCATATCTTGGTAGCAGCCTAATAAGTTATATCAATGTGTCATTTCTTGATGTTGATTGCGCGGGTCTATCTTATCCCTTGTATTTTACGTCTTAGGCGAGTTGTAGATTTCACTTCAAGGAGATTTCTCAAGTTTTGAGAGAGAGCTCTTAAGTTTGGCATTGTTAGTTGAGTTTTTTTTTTTTGGTTGTCAAAGATTGTCGTTTCCGTTTCTCTTTTTTTTTTTCCCCAATCATTGTGAACATAGTTTTCTTGCAATATGTTCTGTGGATATAAACTGCTGGTGGTGGTGTTGACGTCAAGGGTTCTAGGCCAAACATGCAAGGAAGGTCATGCTTCTGATTGCTTGGTCCCTGCCAGATGAGTTATTCATACACCTTCAGATCAGGTTTCCTTAAATGAGTGTCAATCGTTCATCCACCAACTAGGTAAGTAGACAACACATTTGAAAAACCCCTTTCTATGTCTATGTAACTGCCTAACTGGCTAGCAAGCAAGAGAGGGCCCTATCTATAGGTGGGGTGTTAGTGTTCTGGTTTGATTCAAATTTTCGTAGAGACGCGATTTAAGAGAAATGCCTTCAAATACGTCAAAAAACATAGAAACACTAGATTCCGGAATATGTAAATTTGTAAGATAGTTGGCAAGGGATTAAAACACTAGTGCATAGTTACAACTAATGAGTAACCTGGAAAATTGTTCCTCGTAAGTTCAGTTCAGAATAAATTTTAAAGGACCCATTTGGCCCAACGGCATCAGGAGTGCATTAGGTGCCGGGAGGTAAGTGGTGAGGAGTTCAATCCCTTTTCCAAGGTGTTAGCCTAACTATTTTAACAGTACTGACTTTCGCCGATCCAAAACGCAAACAAAAAAAAACTTAGCACTTAGCTTGATGTTTCACCGACATGGGAGTGTTCTAATCTAACAACAATAATCTTATTATTAAATGTAAAATTATGCCTCCCTTCCTCTTTTTTCAAGTCAATGCCTTGAATAAGATTTTTGTAATTAATTCAGTTCTATTCCATATCTAATAACACCAAAAGAAGCTTGTAACATGTAGGCATCTGCACACATGTATGTGGAGCCATATACACAAAAGAACATACTGAAAACCCATCTGCGTTTCCTAGAACACATGAAAATACAGTTGTAGATGCACATTCTTGATGCATAGATGCATGTGCTAACAAACTGTCAAACCACATTTTCGTGATTCAACATTCAAAAACTGAAACTTTAGGACAACAGCATGGATAAGCCCTTCTTCTTTGTAACCTTTCGATATCATGGGACGAGATAAAAGAAACAATGCAACCAATCTTGGACGATATCCGACCGGAACATTAAAATCCTTCCTATTTTTCCTCCTTTTTGTTGGTTTTTTTCACCTTTGGTTCACTCTGGCCATAACTAGCAGCAGCGGCACTATTTGCATTATGCCCTGACCCTTCCTTCTCTCCTTTTATCCTCTTCTCATTTACTTTCTTCTCCACCTGTTTGTACTGTTTCTTACCTGAGGGAAACTTACGCTGATCTTCGCTCTCTGAGTGCTTGGAATTACCCAATACACGACTTCCTTTACTACTTCCATACGGAAGGCCTCGATGGCTCGGACCAGAAGAAGCATCTGAAGCCATAGAATCATCGCTTCCATCGTCTTTGTCCACTGTTTTATCAGTGCTATTGTCGTCGTCGTCATCATCATCGTCATTATCGTCATCAACTGGGGAACCAATATACGTCGTCCAACCGGACTCGCTGCTGCAACATTCTTCTGAATCTCCAGGAACTTTGGAAGACTCCATCACTACCGATAAGAAGCAAACCAATACAACAGTACAATGACCCAAAAAAAAAGACTTGAGGTAACTCTGAATAGGAGACTTGGGTTTCTTTTTGAAGACTACCAAAAACCCTCTTCACCAGGAAAACCCAATGAACAAGCAGAGAACAAAAAGACCCATCTCAGATTGAACATAAAGAGCTCAACTCTCTTAAATATAGTTCAAAATAGTCTTAAAACCATACTCTTAAATATGAGTCTGCCTACCATACAAAGAGTTGCTCACTTGTCATTAGACCTCACCACCTGAGAATACCCTTGTCATTTATTTTGTCTGTTTGCTTCATAAATATAAAGCAGGCTTTTGAATTGGAGTACAGATGAGGCCAACTAGGCAAACAGGGAAGAATATAAGACCCCTTGATCTCAAATACACTTGACATCTATCTCTCCTTAATTGTGAACCACCACCCTTTACTCATCTGTCTTGTCATCAGCAAAAGAAGAGCAGCTTTTCCTGTGAAATTTTACAGTGGAAAACCAACTGGGTTTTTGGCGTTTTATTTCTATCAGGGTCAGATGGGCATGAGGGGGGGGGGGG
>JAXBDA010002672.1:0-40507 GCA_036023075.1 Gaultheria prostrata | reverse complement strand
GCATAGAACCAAACCAATCCAAACCATTAAAATACGGATCGGTTTCGGTTTCGAACCACGGTTTACTTAAAATTAAGATATTATTTCCGTAAACTATTTAGAGTACTTAAAATTGTAAAGATTAATAAACCAAAACTTATATTAAATCCGATTCTATTAAAAAATCATTAAAATTAATCATGGTAATGAAGAAAATCAAAGAATATGAATAGGCTATGACCGAATCATGTATAGAAATTTGGAAAAATAGAAACGTGCTGTGGAATCAGAATTGGAATAGAGAATTTCATTACCAAATTTATTGGCTATGACCTAACCACCATTGCTGTATTGGAATTAAGGAAATAAGTGGTGAATCTTAGGTCAGAGAAGGAATAATGAATAAATTAAATTATGAAGTTAGTTGACTATGGCTTTTATATATATATGTATATATAATATTCACGGTTCGGATTGGAACCAAAACCATGATCGTAAATCCACAAACCAAACCATTGAGTACGGATTCTAATTTTTTTAAACCAAGACCAAACCACGCTACTAAAAAACCAAACCAAACCAATCGGTTTGGATCGATTTGGACTGGATTCATGGTTTGACGGATTTTCTGCTCACCCCTACTCCTTCCATCCCATATCATTCGACATTCGTCAAATTTTAGGAACTCAATTTATTTAGGAAACATAATCATTATATTTTTCAAACTTGAACTTTCTAAAAATACCCTCCAATTCAAATTCCATTGGTCACATCAAATTAAGAGAGGAGGGTAAAAGGGTATTTTCATAGGAGATAATTCTTGAACTTTTCAAAATTGACAAACAATTTGAGACACTAAAATATCAAAAAGTGGACAAACAAAGTGGGACAGAGGGAGAAGTTCTTGGGTTGTTTTATATTGGGCTTAATTTCTTTTTTCGAATCTCACATGTATCCTGTCTCACTTTTTGTTGTTAATAATTTAGATATTCAGTTCAGCTAACTCGCACTTTAATTAATCCTTTGAGAATTAATCACACCGTCCACTACACGGGAGCCCAATTAATTTGGGACAAAGCCCCGTGTAGACTAATTTTAAAGGAGTTGATAATTTATGAGAAGTTTCGAAGCTGAGACCTTAGGAGAAAACAAATCTCGAAGTCACAGGCTTAGACCACTATGCCAACCCTACCCTTGGGGTAATACTGTGTCCATTTATATATTGTAACTTTTTGAATATAATTCTCCTATCTTGGTATAAAAATGTTAAATCTTCTGGACAAACAAGAAATTCATATATGTATCTCTGTATATGGATTTTAAATGGCTTTATTGCTTTGGGATTGAACCCATATTTCTAGTCCAAGTAAGGGCATGTCACATGATTTATTTTGCCATTTCAAGCAAGAGAAAGTCTACCGATCGAGTGGGGAAAGTTATTTGGTGGTGTGCCAAACATGCTTTAGCTAGGAGTAACATATTTCCAGTCCATGTAATTAGGGCATATCACATGATTTATTTTGCCATTTCAAGCAAGATCGAGAAAGTCTACCGATAGAGGGGGGAAAGTTACTTGGTGGAATTTGATGTGTGCCAAACATGCTTTAGCTATATGGATCAAAAAAATAAAATAAAAACATGCTTTAGCTACGAGTTGCCCAATTGCAACAGTGCTCCGAGAGTACTTTAGTAAAATTCTCTTTATAATTTTTGTGATGCCGCATTATATTCTACATATTCCGAGTCTGTGACTTTAAAACTAAGGGTTTATTACATTGATACTTATGAGATTTTCCTTAATGAAAGATACCCTTTTCACGTATAAGAAATGACTATAAACATTCCTTTGTAATTTCTGTGTGATGAGATAAAATTATTTACGGAGTTTCGTTCTAGCCACTGCCTCCTCAAAAACAAACCGCCTCATCACCACCACCATCGCCGTTGAAATGATAAACTTGACTTGTGTCTTTTGGAATTTTCTACGTAGTTCTAGAAAGTCTTTTAGAGTTCTATGACTCTTGGTAAATTATGCCCATTATGATTGTTCATGTATTCGTGGGTGAATATATCTTGGAAGGTTCATATATGATGGAGTAATGCTACGCTTATACCCTTTGGGTTACCCATTGGGTTACACCCTATCCGGATGTTTGACACGTGTAGAAGAGAGAGAAAGTCAGGGAGAGAGAGGGGACACATGTCAAACATCCGGATAGGATGTAATCCAGTGTGTAACCGAGAGGGTGTAAGTATAACATTAATGTATATGATGCTTTGGATTTAAGAGTTTAATTAATGTTAAGTTATCCATTAGAGTCCATAAATATATACCTGATGTACTCTATGATTTGAAGTAAGTGGAATAAAAGAGTTGAGTTCTAAATATTGCTCTTCCCTTCTCTTTAATATCTTGCAGTAATCTTGGATAATTTTACACCTTGCTAGAGGTCAAGAAAATGGCGAATGATTGGATAGGATTTTAATATCCTAGGCCAAAGACAACTTCGACAATTGGGCGATCAGAATGAAGGCTTCTTGATTCGTGAGATGTTTGGGAGATTGTAAAGAAAGGTTATGAAGAGCCACAAGACGATTTCACCTTGAATGCCACTGAAGAGGATGCCCTGCAGAAGTTAAAGAAAGAATATTAACTTAGAGAAGAGTATGCCTTCAAACTCTTAGAGAAGAGTTTGAAGCCCCTCTCATGAAGGAATCCGAGCCTTCTGATTATTTCACAAAGGCTCGGATTCCTTCACAATAATGCTGGTCACTGTGAATCAGATAAAGCGATTTAACGAAAATGTGCCGGATGTTGGCGTGGTGGAGAAAATTCTTCACTCATTTCAACCAAAGTAATTTACTATCGTTGTATAATCTATACACATCATCGCTATGTCCCGGGGATTCGGTACAATTGCCCCATGCTGCTTAGATCCCTCGCTCCACCATCAACCCATTAACTGTACCTGCAACGCCCTATAGCCAAGTTGGGCGAGGCTCTGAAAGAGAGTCCCGGTAGACATCTGGTTGGATGGTTACCGGTCCTACATCGCGTGATGAATGGAAAGTTTAGTGCTATATATAATAGATCATGATCCTACCTTATATAATGCCTTTTAAAGCCGTGAGAGCGTCCAGACCTTCGCTGTTAAGTGTGCTTTTCCTATAGCATTGTGGGGATGAGTGACCTTCAGGGAAGTCCAAAGGGGAGGGGCTTATAGCCCCTCACCCTTTCCAAACAAGAGGCCGAGGAAGAGGAGAAAAAGAAGAATTACTTGTACTTTAGAAATCAAAATGGTAGAACAAAAAATCGCAATTTCTAGAACAATGCATAGAAAGGTTCATGTAACATGAATGAATTCTCAGAGCACACCATTTGGTTTGTGCATTAATTCCTATGCATTTCTAAAGTTCAGCAGCTGAGCTACATGCACATCCACTAGCAGATTCTGATCCACCTCTGCCCTTCTCTTTCCCCTCAACCAATTTCCTTTGCTTCATATCATTCAGCACATCCCTAGCCCACGCATTCAAATAAGTCTCATTGTGCCCAATTTGGGCATTCTTGTATACGGTCATGAAGTGATAGTTGTCTGGATATTTATACGGGACAGGATCGCCTTCCGAGTCCCGCCAGATGCCCGGGTGGTTCATTCCAGACCAGTTGGCCAGCCAATGTAAGACATATTGACTGACTCCACCAAGTTCTAGCCATCCTTTGGGGAAAATCTCCATCACAGTGCTGTTTCGCTGCATTAGTATCATGTTGGCTAACTGAGCCCCATGGGGGGAAAATACTATGTCTGTCACACTCATTAGCTTCACCTGCATGAGTAAATTTGGTCAATTAATTAGCTTCACATAAGTTTGCATGCATCCAATGCTGTAAACAAAAGAGGGTTGTCCAGGAAAGCGTAACAAATGACTCAGATTCACGGTCTCAATATCCCCGAAAATGCCCAGAAAAGGAGAATGATGAATCTAAGCCATTCATTTCCCTTTGATACTTTTGGGGATACTTTTCATGTATTCTAATGTTTTCGCAAACAAAATTCAATTACGCTTGTCTCAATAATGTTTTGAGTGCTGGTTTATCATAAAAATACTACAGTAGTAATTAAGATCACTAACCTGTTCACAAATTGTGAGATTATCTGAGTGGGCCACCCTCAACTGGCACCCTTTCACCTTCTTACACTCCTTGTCAAATATTCCCACCACCGCCGTCTCATTCTTAAACGACCTTGCTCCGGTCCTGAAAAGCAGAGTCATCCCAATCCCACCACCACCACCCTCCGCCGCGGCTGAACTCACATTACAATACTCCCGAGTCTTGCACCTTATCAAATCGAAAACCTCTCTCCTCCGCTCCAGCGACATCAACTTTTCATTCTTCCTAAACACCACCGCCTCTTCAAAACAAACTGCCTGATCACCACCACCGCCAAGAAAATCAAACCCTTCGATATGGAGGGGCCCACCGAAAGTGGCCTCCATTAAGGCGGTGATCCATGTGCCCATTTTAGTCCTGAGCTCGCCCCTGTGGTATAAAACGAACCTCGGTCGTGGGGCCCTGGTCGTGCAACCGTTTTTGATGTGCCAGGCAACGAAGGGGGTCATTTGGGTCACACCATGCCAGGTGTTATACCACATTTCTTCGTGGCCGTAGTGGTTGTTGGAGATAAATGTTAGGCCTTTCATGAGGGTGGCGTTGTAGGGGAGGCTTTCCGGCCACGCGAGGGCGTACGAGTTCCACGAGCCCTCACCGGTGTGGCGGCCCTTGATGCACAGAAGCCTGCCGTTTGAGGCCTCCGATGGGAACTCCTGGTATTGGACTTCACCTATTAATTAAGATTCACATGATTATGACTTGAACCTTTGATTTCTCTTTCTTGTACATTTTTAGGATACTTTTCTTCACGTGCATGGGTTCCACGTACATTGAATTGTTGGCTAAAAATAAACAAGTTTTTATTCAATTTTTTTTTGAATTTGTTAGTTTTGCGTCAATTTGTTGTGGGTTATTGATTCACAAACATATTTAAAAGTTCACTAAAGACAAGTTTTTGTCTTTACTCACAAAAAATTTAGTTTACTTAATAATTTTTATTCTTCAGATTCCCCTCATCGAGACGAATTAATAATCCATAAAAATTTTAGTTTACTTAATATTTTTTTACTCTTCAAAATCCTCTCGTCTAGACGAATCAATAATCCGCAAAATTGATGCAAAATTAACAAATACTCCCTCCGTTCCATAATGTTTGTCCGGCACGGAGTCCAAGGACTAAATAAAATAGACTTTGCTCTACGAAAAAAATTATTATTTTTGCACAAATTAATAGATGAATGTTTGTTCTATTATTTTTTGGAAAAAAAAATAATTTTTTTTGACAAAGAACTCATTTTTTTTGAATCCTTGGACTCCGTGCCGGACAAACATTATGGAACGGAGGGAGTACAATTTTTTTGAATAAAGACTAAAATGCCAAAGCACCCATAAAGACAAATACATTGGACACGGATATTCCGATACAAATGACGTTCATGATTTTGTTCCTTCTTTAAAACTGAAACCTTTTCAAATTCCCAAGCATATATATTTTCCTTTTTCTTTTTTCTAATTTTTCTACTGAGTTCCCTAAAATTGGGGGTTAACAAAGAAAGCTTTCCGCCTGCGCATAGCACCAAAGGACGTTTAAATTCCAGTCCAACAACTGTTTTAAAAAAAAAGATTTTTTTTTCTTTTAGTCTTGTATTCGTGACCTTTTTCCATTTGTTTCTACGAGTTGTCCATTTAATCCCATATTTCATCTATTTTGGTATTTTCTTCGTCGCTTTCTGTCTTTACTTTTTTTCATTTTTTTTTGGGTAATTTTTTTGATTTATTTATTTTTCCAGTAGCCCTTTTCGTTGATTTTCGGAAATTTATGTTTTAATTGTTCGGCTAGATATTGTGCAAAAGAATAATAGAATTACCTTCTTCTCCCTTGTCAGACAAGGAGCTCATGAACCAAGTATTGCCAACTTCTGGGTTTTCATGGTAACGCCAATCTATCAACGGGAGAAACGTGACTGCCTGCCGGAATCTGTCATTGTCGGCCTCTCCTCGCGTGGTGGAGCAGTTGGCGTCGGTGGCAAAGGCGTTTAGGTTTCTGAGTTGGGGGATGAAATCCCATGCAGAGAGAAGAGAAGTTTGGGAGGTGATCGTCAGTGGGGTTTTAAGAAACCGGATTTCGAAGAGGACGAAGAGGAAGACGCAGGATACCAAGAGGAGTACTATCGAAAGTCGCATTATTCTTTGTACAGAGAATAGAGGTGGACGACGGTGGTGGTTTGGGTGTTTATGGTGGTTAGTTTCGGTGGAGATGGTTTTTACGTTCATGGTTTTTTGTGTTTTGGGTTTCTGTTGGTGGAAATTAAGCTTTTTAAAAAACAATTTGGAATGAGGGATTATATTAATATCTACTCCAGCAGCAGCAGCATCGTCACGTAGGGCTTTTTTTGGGCACATGTATCATTTGGTCAAACAAGAAAAACAACTTTATGTTTATAGCAAGTAATTAAGTAAGATCACAGATCGATGATTACATGGTTTATTAATTTTTGATGACATTTCAATTAAGCAAAGACAATGCCCATATGGAAGGAACGTTATTTGGAAGGTTTGGACTCACACCATGCGACAGTCCGAGCCGTTAATTTCAGCAATCAACAGCTCGGTTTATAAAGTGGTGAGATGAAATCAGAACCGTTAATTGCCGATTCAAAGGCTCGGATGCCGCACTACAAGACCGCCCTACAACACTCCGTTTCTAAAAAATAAAATATATTTTTTAAGTGCCGTGAATAGTGAAAGAGGATAAGAAATATGGGATGGACGGAGTAATTTTTTGAAATTTAGATATTGTGTTTTGCATTTAGTATTATTAAGACTTTTAAACCTTGAATTTTCAAAATCTTGTTATTTATGTTGTGGCTCCCTTCGATATGAAATCCTGGCCGTCCCTGGGTGGAAGGGCAATAGATCCCCAGGTAAACAGATAAACAAAGATTTGGGGCCTAGGGCCGTCCATTCATGCAGGATAGAGTCCCTCAGCTTTATCAAGGCTTCACCTTGTTCAATCAATAATCAGAGCTAGCTTTGGGGTAAAACTCGTAAATCATAATTTATGCCTCCAACTTGAAGATCAGGATGGGTTACTTTTAGTTCATGAGTAAAGAGAGGTTACATTCACATGCATGCCATTTGATAATAATAAGATACGAGGAGGAGGGGAGAAGTGAAAGGTGAACCTAATTATACACATTATGGTCAAACTCTTAAAAAATAGAAAGAACATTAACGTAGCCACATTTGTACAATAAAGTCAGCGCACAGATCCCTAGATATATTATCGAATGATCAGTGGCGGACGCAGGATTGCAACTTTTACCTAATTTGCAGGGGTCACTCTTCAGTAATTTTACAAAAAAATCTCAAAGTGTACTAAAAATATGTAGAAAATTGAGGGGAATGCAGGGGCCGAACACCCCCCTTGCCCCCACCCCCAGGTCCGCCCCTGCGAATGATATTTTGGATTCAAAGTAAGAGAATACGAATTGTGGGCAGAATGTAGATATGTTCAAAAAAAAAAGTACAGATTGCACAACTAAAGGGAGTCTCCTTGGAGACATCCAATGAAATTGGAACGATAAAGAGAAGATTAGTATGCCCCTGTGCAACTAAACAGAAAGTTACGGGTTTTAAGCCAAAGCCGGCTCTAAATGATCCGGATATTTTTTTAGTTCAAATGGGTGTTTGTAGATAGAGAGGAGAAAAAGAGGAGGGGGGTTGTGGTAGATCAGTGAGTTTGCCGTGGGTAAGCAAGAGGGTCGGAACAAATACTGTACCAATAATGACAAACATCATACTCCATTGATTTGATATCTATTGATTGTAACATATTTGTGGTAATATTATTAAACAGAAAGAACCCTGCTTTGGGGACCGACCAAAGGGTACAGACGACGTACCGACGGCATCGGCGACGGCTGTATGGGTTCCAAACGGCCAATCCGCGCCGTTCATCTTGCTCGGAATCAAAATCCGAGGGGTTTACGCGGGAATCGAGGCCATCGGAAGGCTGTAAGTGCTCGATCCAAAATCACCCCATTTCGTTCAAAATCATTTTGCTCGAAATGGGGTGATTTTGGATCGAGCACTTACAACCTTCCGATGGCCTCGATTCTCGCGCAGACCCACTCGGATTTTGATTCCAAGCACGATGAACGGCTCGGATTGACCGTTTGGGACCCACACGGCCGTCGGTACGTCGTCTGTACCGTTTTGGTCTGTACCCGTATACTTATCGAAACAGAAATGCTATGCAGAAAGAAACTTACACCGATATAGAATGTGAGTAATATTCTATGTTGTTTCAGTGTAAGTTTCTTTGCGCATAACATTTTCGATTATTAAATGACTTTGATTTAGGAAAGAATGCCTACAAACAAACATGTATGTCTAAAAGGGTTATTGGTAGACTGTATAATAAAGTACCGTAATTAATAACCAACGCAATTTGGTAAGACGCCAGTCGAGAATTTATTTTGATGATTGCACTCCCTAACACTATTTAGTTGCAATTCTTCGCATATCTCCTAAAAAATCTAGCATAAACTACATTGACCATTGACCTCCCTTGAGCTTACTAACAGTAAACAATTTCACTGTCCTCGCCTCGGGATTCAAAAATTACAATAATCTCTCTTACTTTACAAACTAATATACACATATCTCCCTTGTCGTTAAAATTGACTTAATGTTGTTAACTTTGAGTGCAAAAGGACTATTATACCCTCCTCACAAATAATTTGTGTTGTTTTATCATTACCTACTTTATATTAACACATACAGTACTACTAATATGTGAAAAGTATAAAAGACTATTTTATTTTCCTACATAAAATACCAAAAGGAAAATTTCAATTGGGATAGTTAATACTCCCTCCATCCCATTTTTAAGTGTATTACTTGAGAATTTCAACTATTTTTTTCTCACATCAATTTTTACAATTTTTACATCTACTTTCCATTACTTACCCTTATTAATATAATAATACCCACTAACTTTTCAAAAGGGAATCTACTTTTAAGGGCAAAATAGGAAATGTACCCACTAACTTTTCAAAACACATACTTATTAAGGAACAGCCCAAATGAAAATGTACACACTATAAAAGGGACGGAGGGAGTATAAAGTGGAGAAGGTTATGGAAAAAGTACACTTGTAATAAGAAAAATGTCCATAAGAGTTTCCTCATCAAGACTAACGAAACATAATTTACATAAATTGATCAATAAAGAAATATAATTCACTAAGGATAAGGAAAAAAATTCATTCCTTTTATATTTACCGTATTGTTTTCCTAACTGGTACAAAATTTTCTGTTAGATATAAGTTTTTAGCTCTCTTTTTCAACATGCAGTGTATTTTTGTTAAAGTTTCTCCAATTTATTATCTCTCTCTTTTCGTCAATATGAGTTAACATAAAATAGGGAATGACAATGTAACATAATTTTTTTAAGGGGGTATGATTGTCTTTTAGAGCACACCATGTTACTCCCTCCGTCCCAATTTGTTTGTCCCTTTTGGGGAAGTGGGGTTTTAAGGAGTGTGAGAACTTTGTATTGTCTTTTCTATTTTGCCCCCTAAGTCCAGTCAAAATTACTGTGGCCAATTTGTGAGGCTAATTTTTCATATGAAACTCAAAACATATGCAATATGAATCTTGTTTGATAAATATCAGTTAGTTTTTTATACAAAGTTTTCAAAATCATAAGAACCGTTATAAAATAAAAGATAATGACCAAACAAATTGAGATGAAAAAAATATTTTTAAGGATAAAACTGAAAAGTGACCCAGTTTTGATGGATATTTTTATAAATGAGACAAATATTTTGGGACATCCCAAAATGGAAAGAAGGACCAGCAATTTGGGACGGATGTAGTACTAATTTGTGTGCATTTTGTCTATGTAAGTCCAACCGCTCAGCTACAAGTACATGCACTAGCATTTTCAGATCCACCTTTGCTCTTCTCTTTCTCCTCGTCCAATTTCCTCTGCTTCACATCATTCAGCACAGTCCTAGCCCACTCACGAAAAAAATTCTTATTGTACCCAATTTGGCCACTCTTGTATATGGACATGCAACGGCGATCGTTGTCCGGATATGGGCAGGAAGCGCCGTCGGGGTCCCGCCAGTAGCCCCGATGGAGCATCCCGGACCAGCTGGCCATCCAACGGTAGATGAATTGGCCGACTCCGGCGAGTTCTAGCCAGCCTTTGGGGAAAAACTCCATCACACTGCTGTTTTTGTTCATTAGGAACAAGTTGGTCAACTGAGCCCCATGTGGGGATACCAATATGTCTGTCATGCTCATTAGCTTCACCTGAGTAAATTGGTCAAATTAGAAGGAAAAAAGAACCAACGACCACATGAAAATTTTAAAACAAAAAACAAAATACATGTAATCCAACGATCCAAAATACTTTGGCACAGAGGAACTCCATTTTTCCGGAACAGACGATCACATGACATATTATTTACTACCATACAAATTGTTTTCTTCAACAATTAATGACATGACTTTCAAATTTTTTTTCTAGGATATTAGTATGCTAGTATATGTTACTACAAACGGATACGTAGCGGTTTTTCAAGAGGTCCGATAAGGATATTGACTGATATACGGTCTGATATCGGCCGATATCGATTGATATTTGGCCGTATCGCCGATACGGTTACATATTCTGATACCGAAAATTTAAAACCTTGGGCACTACTAACCTGTTCACAAAATGTGAGATTATCTGAGTGGGCCACCGTCAGCCGGCACCCTTCCACCTTCTTACACTCCTCCTCAAATATCCCCACCACCACCGTCTCATTCCTAAACGACCTTGCTCCGCTCCTCATAAGCAGAGTCATCCCAATCCCACCACCACCGCCACCCTCCGCCGCGGCCAAACTCACATTACAATACTCCCTAGCCTTGCACCTTATCAAATCATAAGCCTCCTCCCTCCGCTTCCGCAACATCCCCCCTTCATTGTGTCTCATTACCACCGCCTTCTCAAAACAAACCGCCTCACCATCACCACCGCCACCGGCATCGCCTCCGACAGAATCAAACGTTTCTACATCGAGGGGCCTACTGAAAGTGGCCTCCAGTAAGTTCGTGACCCATGAGGCCAAGTTGTTCCTGAGCTCGCCCCTGTAGAATAAAACCCACCTTGTGGGGTCCATGGAGCAGCCGTTTTTAACGTGCCACGCAACGAAGGGGACCATTGCAGACAAACCATGCCATATGTTATTGTGGCCGTAGTGGTTGTTGGAGATAAAAGTTAGGCCTTTCATGAGGGTGCCGTTGTAGGGGAGGGTTTCCGGCCACGCGAGCGCGTACGAGTTCCACACGCCGTCGTGGTTGTCGTGGCCCTTGATGCACAGAAGCCTGCCGTCTGAGGCCTCTGATGGGAATTGTTGGTATTGGACCTCACCTGTATATGGAAATTTTATTAATTAGTGGCGATCAAATTGCTAAAAATAAAAAGTTGTGTACATCGGAAAACAATTTGGACCGATAATTGCACATCCAAATATAGATGTGTTCGTCTCAATTCGACTAGCGTGTGTTCCACGTACACCAGATGCGTCACTGTTCAGATCTACGTACGAACATCTGTGTTCATAGCACGACTCTTGTATAAGAAACCAACTTATATTCGTGGATTCGAAAATGTGTAGTCTATATGTCAATATCGGAAGGAAAATAATTTGGATAAAGTTATTTTGATTCCGATCTAAATACGGATGTGTTCATAATTGTGATTCTAAATGTACTAGGTGGGGTCCACGTGCATCTATTAACCTATATTGTGTCCCACAAATTAAAAAAAATGGGAAAAAAGTTTGGGACAGAGGGAGTTAGGAGTACTTTAATTATCAATTTTATCTAATGCCAAACTGTTTTTTTTTTTTTTTTTGGAGTAGTGGGAGTGGGATACAAAAAAGTTTTCCCTAATAGGTCCACAAAATTTCTCTTGTGAATCACAACCGTTGATTTTCCTTCCTTGAATCTGTTCGAGAAAACTTTTATGTATCCTTACATTTTCGTTTTTCATTTTTCTTTTCGAAAAAATTTGCATTTTAGTGTGCGAATTTTAGAAGCACGTAAGAGAAATAAGATGTCACTAGGGAATTTATTTGAACCTTGGAACAATAAATAAGTTTCCAAAAATGATTACCTTCTTCTTGTTTGTCATACATGGAGCTCATGAACCACGTGTGGCCATCTTGTGCCTTTTTTTCGTAACGCAAATCTTTCAATGGGAGAAACGTGACTGCTCGCCGGAGTTTGTCATCGGCGGTGGAACAGGTGGCGTCGGTGGCGGCAAAAGCGTTTAGGTTCTTGAGTTGGTGGATGAAACCCCATGCATAGGGAAGAAGAGAAGGTTGGGAGGAGGGAGAAGGGGTTCGGAGAAATCGGATTTCGACGACAACGAAGAGGATGAAGCAGGATGGCAAGAGCAATAGAATTGCGATGTACAGCGTGTATAGAGAGAATAGGCGACGTCGGTGGTGGTTGCGGTGGTTATGGTGGTTACTTGTGGCGGAGACGGTGTTTTTCTTTTGGAAGGAGATGGTTTTTGGGGTCATGGCTCCGTCTCTCTATCTCCCCTCTGTGGTCTGGGTGTGTTTGGTGTTTTGGGTTCAGTTGGTAGAAGTAATAGGGACTTTTAAACAGTTTGGAATGACCCAAGGAGGGTTGTCTTCACTGGCCAGGATTTGCTCCCACCCTGCAGGTGTAAGTTCAATTCTCGGCTAACCAGTTGGAAGGTGAAAATCTATGTGGGTAGTCTTATGAGCGCGTCCAGTGGTCTTCTCTCATAGCTGCTTGTTACTGCTTTCCGTGGGTGTTGGTTCTTGTAACCAGCCTTAGGTGTATTAGTCTCATCCCGTTTGGATGTAGGGATATCTCCTATGTTGTTAAAAAAAAAAAACTGATTATCTCATATATGAATTGTTTGCGGGAATATATTATTTTGTGGGCCGTATAAGATAAACGGTTCTGATTACTGTAATAAATGCATGGTGGGGCCCACGAGGGGAGGTTTCCGCCTCATCCATCCGGAAAGAATTTTTCTCAAGAAAGAGTTATGAGTTGACCCCACTTGAAGTTTTTAATTTTTTTTTCTCCTCTCCGCAAAAATCTGTATTATTAGTTGTAGTTAATGATGTTACAATTCACGTCAAATGCATATAGTATATGTTGTCTGCCACTGGACAATGCTCCTCTTGCCCTTGCATTTTTATGTTCTAATGACGATTCTGAGAATTGAGGCCCAATAATTATCAAGCATATATATATATGTACGTTATCACTCTCTCCGTTTCATTTTGTTTGTCATTTGTAAAAGACCGTGCCAGCTTTCAATTGATAATATCTTTTAATATGAATTTAAAAAAATATTCAATATTAATTTTATTTGATAGTTCTCGATGAGTTTTATTATATAAAAGTTTTCAGAGTCATGAAAAACATTATAGATTGAAAGATATAAGCAACTTGAAATTTGGCACGATTTTCAAAAATTGACAAATTAAATGGGATGTTGAGAGTTTTTTTTTTTTTGTGCGCACTTTATTTAAAGTGGAGATTGTGTAGTTTTTCGTTGACATCAATTTACCAGTGGAGTGGTTTATACAAAAACACTTTGACGTACATTTTGCAGTTTGACTTTCATATTAAGTGACGTTCATCGTAAAAGAATATATATGCAAGCAAACACTCGAAAGTGCCCTTTAGAAAAGAAAATAAATCAGTACACAGATCCCAGAACGTTACTTTCCATTTTTTTATAAATATTTTGCATTCAAAGTAAGAGAAAGCTGAACTAAAGGGAAAGTTGCTTGGCGATCAATTTGATGAATTTGAGTTCTATAGCAAAATTCATTTTGGAAACTTAAGTAGTACTTCCCAAACATGACAAAAATCTAAGGCCTAAGCAATGAAATTTGACAGAGCCACATTCACACACTCTTGTTTATGTCACTACACGCCCTCCGAGTCCCTTATTTTACCAATCAATCGGTTCAGTGGTCTCTTTTCAGAAAAATTAGAACCGGTACTTTTTGTTTTGGCTAGTGACTGCGTACTTAAAAATCACGGTTAGAACTGAACCGAATTAAACCTCTTTAGTCTTTTTGTAATATAATATAATGAATTTGTTTGGGGCAAAACTGAGTTATCTTTCTAAATTAAAGTTAAAACTGTACTAAATTTAGCTAGAATAAAAAAGACTTTAAATACGAAAACCTGAACTGAATATATAACTACTAGGGATACTTCAAAATAAAGTTGGGTTAATATAAGAACTGGGCCCAATAACAAGACAATACAAACTAACCCAATACAAGCTAACACTTGGCCCAATTAGAGACAAAATACTTGACCCAGTTACAAATAAGATAACAGGGCCTTAGATTTTCAACACTCCCCCTTAATTTCTTGTGGCAACACCCAATATTTCCCTAAAATAATAAAACTTTTCCTTTAAAAGTGCTTTGGTGAAGATATCTGCCACTTGGTCTTCGGTTGCACAATACTTGAGTTGAATCTCTTCATCTTACACGGCCTCCCGAATAAAGTGACGCTTGATGGCAAGGTCTTTTGTGCGGCTAGGGTAGACAAGATTCTTTGTCATTGCAATTGCGGTCGGATTACAAAATGAGAGTAACTTCTCCTTGCTTTTCACCAATGTCTTCCAAGATCTTTCTTAGCCAAATAGCTTGAGAAGTTGTCAATGATGCTGAACATACTCAGCCTCGACAATTGATTGCGCCACGGTTTGTTGCTTCTTAGATGCCATTGAGAAGACATTAGAGCTAAGAGAAAAAACATATCCAGAAATGCTCTTCATATCATCAAACACATCTGACCCAATCCCTCTATCACAAAATCCTAGCAACTTTGCCTCCACAATTTTCTCATACAAAATACCAAAATCAAGTGTACCTTGTCTGTATCTCAAGACCCTCTTAGCCATTCTAAAATGAGTTTGGCTTGCATTGTGCATAAATCGGGACAATAAGTGTGTAGCATACATGATATCTGGTTCTGTGATTATCAAATGCAACAATCTTCCAACCAAGCTTCTGTATGGAGATTCATCCAGCTTTTTGCTTCTATCTTCTTTAGACAATTTCTTGTTTGCAATCAAGGGGGTTTCAACTGGTATGAATCCCTCCTTTTGAACTTCTCAAGAAGGGTTCTTGCATATATACTTTCTTTGACTAATGAAAATATCATCTTTGTTTTGATAAATTTCAATGCCTAAAAAGTAATGCAAGAGGCCCAAATAACCCATTTCATATTTTTCATCATATCTGTTTTGAAATCTTCAATCATTTTCACATTGCTACCGGGAAAAACTAAATCATCAACATAGAGTGAAACTATGAGATTACCCGTGTTACCTTGCCTCTTAATGTACAATGTTGGCTCGCTTTTGCTTCTTTGAAACACTTTTTTGTTGAAGTAAGAGTCAATATCACAATACCATGCTCGGGATGCTTGTTTTAGCCCATACAAAGCCTTCTTCAACTTGTACACTTTTTGTTCCTTGCCTTTGACAATGAGGTTTGAAGTTGAATAGCAACGAACACTTCTTCCTCAACTGGTATAACTTTTGATATCAATTGATTGCAACACATTTGTGGTGATATAAATAACTTCCGATCCGGAAACACAATACCTAAAAACATGTATGTCTAAAAGGGTTATTCATACACTGTATAACACCATAATTAATGTCCAAGGGCAAAATGGTAAGAAGCCAAATCATAATCTATTTTTGTAATTGTATCCTCAAACACTCTTTTGTTGCAATTCCGGACATATCTTCTAAATACTCTAAAGATTCATACTGTAATTTATTCTGACTATAATCCAAAATCTACAATTCAAAATGAAAAATGAAAAAGAAAAAAGAGAGGGGTTTCCAAGCGCCCCCTCAATTTATACTACAGAAAACAATACGGTGGAACCAAAAAATTGTAATTGCTTGACCAATGCATAGAAACCTTTGTAGAACATGAATGAATTAGAGCACTCCATTTTACTTAGCATTTTTTCTATGTATTTCTCAAGTCCAACCGCTCAGCTACAAGTACATCCACTAGCATTTTCAGGTCCACCTTTGCTCCTCTCTTTCTCCTCGTCCAATTTCCTCTTCTTCACATCTTTCAGCACAGTCCTAGCCCACTCACTAAAAAAATTCTTATTGTATCCAATTTGGCCATTCTTGTATATGGTCATGCAATGGCGATCGTTGTCCGGATATGGGCAGGAAGCACCGTCGGGATCCCGCCAGTAGCCTCGATGGAGCATCCCAGACCAGCTGGCCATCCAACGGTAGGTGAATTGGCCGACTCCGGCGAGTTCTAGCCAGCCTTTGGGGAAAAACTCCATCACACTGCTGTTTTTGTCCATTAGGAACAAGTTGGTCAACTGAGCCCCATGGGGGGATACCAATATGTCTGTCATGCTCATTAGTTTCACCTGAGTAAATTGGTCAAATTAGCTTCACATAAGTTTGCACCAATGTTAGTTAAATTATAGTGACCGATCAAAAATCTGTTACTATTGGATTAAAAACTTCTCATTTTTGTATGTTGGTATCACCTATTTTTTAGAAGGTAAATTGCAGTAACATACACACAGAATATGTACATTTGTATGGGCTGCGCGCATACATCTAGGAGTGTAATTGGGACCTAGATGATCGAACACTAATATGTTTAGAGGCATTCGATGAGCATGGGTCTCACATACATCATGTGGAGTCCATATCCATCGAATGACAGTAAACACACTATTTAAGATCTATTCTGGACATCTTTGTCGATGGCATTGTCGTTCAAAGTGACAAGTGATGTGCACATTTATTTTTCAAATCAACTTTGTTAGAGCATCTCCAAACCAATAATTATTCATTTTGAAGAATCAAAATATTATTCTTTATTAAAAAAGTTAATATGAAGAGTTGTACCATTCACTCAAACTCCAACCACGTACAATTCTTCATTTCTGTTTTCATTTTTCAAGTTACACACACAACTCAATCATCTCTTTTTATCCGTCCAAAATTTCGAACGTTAATTTTCAACATTAACCAAATATATTTTTAAAGATATTGTTAGTATCTTTTAAATGGTTGTAATTTTAGGAATCGGGGATCCTGCAGTGCGGCATCCGAACTGTTGATCTCGGTAATCAACATCTCGGATCGATTTCATTTCGGCAATGTATTTTTTCGTTTTTTCTTTGCTTATTGTCAACTCAGTGAGCTGACAATAGAATGACCCTATTGATAATTATTCACGTCTCTAACTTGGCTAAAAGATGAAAAAAATGTGCAATTTTTCATCAAAATAAGATCAGCACTAACCTGTTCACAAAATGTGAGATTATCTGAGTGAGCCACCGTCAACTTGCACCCTTCCACTTTCTTACACTCCTTCTCAAATATCCCCACAACCACCGTCTCATTCTTAAACGACCTTGCTCCGGTCCTCATAAGCAGAGTCATCCCAATCCCACCACCACCCTCCGCCGCGGCCAAGCTCACTTTACAATACTCCCGAGCCTTGCACCTTATCAAATCATAAACCTCTACCCTCCGCTGCTGCGACATAAACTTTTCATTGTGCCTCATCACCACTGCCTCCTCAAAACAAAACGCATGATCATCACCACCACCACTACCGCTACCACCTCCACCATCGCCGCCAACAGAATCAAACGTTTCTACATCGAGGGGCGCATTGAAAGTGCCTTCCATTAAGTTGGTGACCCATAAGGCCAAGTTGTTCCTGAGCTCGCCCCTGAAGAATAAAACCCACCTTGTAGGGCTCATAGAGCAACCGTTTTTGATGTGCCACGCAACGAAGGGGACCATTGCAGACAAACCATGCCATATGTTATTGTGGCCGAAGTGGTTGTACGAGATAAACGTTAGGCCTTTCATTAGGGTGGCGTTGTAGGGGAGGGTCTCCGGCCACGCGAGGGCGTAGGAGTTCCACAGGCCGCCGTGGGTGTCGTGGCCCTTGATGCACAGAATCCTGCCGTTTGAGTCCTCTGATGGGAATTGTTGGTATTGGACCTCACCTGCATGGGAATTTTATAAGTGGGGATCAAATTGCTAAGTAAAATTTGTACACCGGAAAATAAGATGTTTGTGTACGGTAGAAATTTTATATTCAATTCAAACTCAATTGGTAATGAGTGGAGATGCTGCCAAACTCATATACTAGATTTTTGGGTGATAATTAACCGATGTAGGACAAATTCTAACACTACCCTGTACGTGCGACCCCTGACTCGCACGTGAGAGGTCAACAAAGGATCCCGAACATATGGACCACAACAAAACAAAGTGTAACTATGACAAAAAGGGGAAAAGCCTCTGAAAACCTAGTTCAGTTACCATGTTAAAATATTCAACTCAAAATTAATTGACTATGAGTGGAGAAGTCTCAAATGTTATAAAGTGGTCTCCCATTTCATACCCAAGCAATGTAGGACAACTATTCCCCCCCCCCCCCCCCCCCACACACACACACACACACACACACACAGCCACATTTACGAGTGGCCATTTTTTGGGTCTTATCATCGTGCATCATTTCCTGGGTCTGTCGTCGTGGGGTGTGGCCTTGATTTCATTTTTATTACAAAATTTGGAATGGAATGCGTCCGCTCTGATACCGTATTAGATTGTTAACCACAAAATCTAAAATCTTAAGCTGATAGAGAGAGGGTCAATTTTATTAATTATATTCTCAACACGCCCCTCACGTGTATCGAGTGGGACACAGGTGCATCAAATAACTCTGGACAAATCTATATTAGTTCGGATCTGTGTCCAAATCTATATTAATTAGGGTTGATTATGTTTGGTGTATCTTTTTGCTATGCTAGGTTGGCTTCTAGCCAACTTTGCACCCATTGGTCTTTGTCATTTTTAAAGTAAATGGAATGCATGGGTGCCTACATTGTTGTGATGCGTTCCTTTTCCCCCTTCGTGTATTAGGTCATTTTGCATTATCTAACCTTTGTTCCCATTATTCAAGAATACTGTCACTTGAGAATATTATACAGAAGTTTCCAAAATGATTACCTTCTTCTTGCTTGTCATAAATGGAGCTCATGAACCACGTGTGGCCCTCTTCAGCTGTTTTTTCATAACGCAAATCTTTTATTGGGAGAAACATGACTGCTCGCCGGAGTTTCTCATTGGCGTCGGCAAAGGAGCTTAGGTTTTTGAGTTGGTGGATGAAATCCCACGCAGTGAGAAGAGAAGTTTGGGAGGAGAGAGAAGAGGTGATCATGAGTGGGGTTTTAAGATACTGGATTTCGAAGAGGACGAAGAGGACGGCGAAGGATGCCAAGAGGAGTACTATTATTGAGAGTTGCATTCTGTGTAGAGAGAATAGAGGACGACGGTGGTGGTACTGGTGGTGGTTGGGGTGTTTGTGGTGGTTAGCTTTGGTGGAGAAGGCTTTTGTTGTCATGGCTTCGGAAGATCTCTCTCCCCCACCCCAGAGGGTCTGGTTGTGTTTGGCGTTTTGGGTTTCGGTTGGTGGAATAGGGAGAGGTTTTTAAACAGTTGGGAACGAAGGGGATCTGACTTCCGAGCATGACTGATTATTAACTGTTGTTGCGGCAACGCATGTGGTGTTCCAAAACATTTTTTCCACCATACGATAATACACATTTGGTTATGGTGAGTCGTAGAGCATGGTTTTAAAAATTGGCCGTTAGGTAACATGTCGGCCGTTACATGGTTTTTTACTCTTCCGATACCGTTACACCCCGATATACCGTTGATATTAAAAAATTATATACGTATCGGCCGGTTACGGTTCACGGCCGTTACTCGACTGTTACGGGTTATTTAGGTACATTAATTTTTCTTTTTTGTCAAAAATTATTTTCAAAAATTCACAATTGTTACGACCGATTTCCGTTGCGTAATGTTTGATACTCCTAATCACAAATTCAAAAATCGGCCGTTACAGAGCGGTTCAACTGGTTCATAACGGGATTTTGAGGTCCCAGTACGGTTACAGACCTGTATAACGATGTGGGGTGAAACTCGCAAGCGAACCGGCCGGCTTCCGTTACGTAATGGATATTTGAGCCGTTACGGACAGGTTCACGGCCGTTACGGCCGGTACTCGACCATTACGGGTTATTTAAAATTATTTTTTATCACAAAATAATTTTTAAAAATTCACAACCGCTACACCCGATTCTTGTTACGTTACGTTTAATACTACCGAAAAAGTTATACTTAAATCGTTACGGTTACGTATCATGAAACAGATATTTAAAACCTTTCTCCTGATACTGTTGCATGACAAACTGTTACCATTACGTTTGAGTAGTCTACTTTGCCACTTTTTGTACACTTTTTACTAGGAGGTTTAGTGCTTAAATCTCAGAATTGTTAGTTTATTTCTTTCTCTTATGACCTATTTCTTTAGTTGTTCTATAATGGGCTTGATTTGGTTATTGCAGAGCTCACATGATGGAGCTTGTGTTCCATTATTATTACTCCTGGGATGTAATTCTCTTTATCGCTTAATATGAAAAAAAACAAAAAAAGAGGGGTCGAAAATGATAATAATTGAAATGTGAAGCTACTTTTATCACTGGGTCAAACAAGAAACAAGAAAACTACTTTATGTTTATATCAAGTAAGAGCAATATATCCCTCAAATAATCAGATCACATGGTTTTATTTTTCCATTTCAAGCAAAGGAACGTACTTTACTTGGTAGTTTTGGAATTTGTTAAAGCTTTTTTATAAGTTGGAAAAAAAAAAAGTTTCTCCGATTTCGTTGAATAAGCTGTCAAATATCTTTTTCTAAAATAAATGTCTAAATTGCCGTTAAAACTTATTCAAATTAAGAGTCTTTTTATCCATTCGTCTTTTAACAACTTAAAATAATAATAAAGAGCTTCGAATTGAAAGGTGAACATTTTCTTTTAACAACATAATTCACGTACCATTTGATAATAAGATAGAGGAGGAGGGGAGAAGTGAAAGGTGAACCTAATTTACATTCTGGTCAAACTCTTAAAAAATAGGAAGAACATTTACGTACACTAATTAAAGTCAGTACACAGATCCCAAGATATTTTTTACCCTTTTTAAATTTTTTCCCTTTTGATAGAATGATATTTTGCATTCAAAGTAAGATAATTGCCCAACTAAAGGGAAAGTTACAAAGTTGATTTTGAGTTCTATAGCAAAAGTTATTATGCAAACTTAAGTTTCCCAAACATGCATGACAAAATCACTCAATCTAGCTAAAGTCTAAACAAATTCAGATAAAAATTATAAAAAAAAAAAGAGGCTAAACAATGAAATTTGAGGTAGCAACTCGGCACACTCTTATTTTAGGGGTGTTAAAAAACACTAAGAAAATCGCTAAATGGATTCATAGTGGCCATGACTATCTTGTTTGGTCTGGCTCTGTAGTTTAGTGGTTAGATTATGATTTGGTTGTGGTGGTAATGAGAAGTGTGGCAGTGATGGTCGTAAGAGAGGTGGAATGGTGGTGGTTGTAATTAGTGGCGGATCCAGAAATTTTACACAGGGAGTCACCTTTGAAGCATAACTTTGAAAAAAAATTCACAGTCCAAAATTAATCCTCTACAAATCTCTTCAAATATGCAATATTCCTATGTAATTATAAGTACTTGATCGAACCTTTCAATTTTTCAATTGGTCTTGTTAAAATTTACCTCAATCGGAGAATTTAGGACCCCAAGTACTGAAGGAATTTTGGAAAAAAAGTTCAACGATTGTGTGCCCGGTATGATCGATCTGATCCATAAATATTATAGGGATTATTGCGAAGAGTATTCATTTAAAAAGTTATCTTGATATTCAATTCATTGTTAAAATACTATTTGCATTTTGATAACTATCGATGTCAGATCAAGATAATTTTTTAAAATAAATGCTCTTCTTAACATACCCTACAATATGTACGATTTAGATCACTTGGACAACAGGTAGACAATTATCAAACTTTTCTTCAAAATTCATTCGGTACTTGGGGTCCTGAATTAAGAATGAAAGTTGAAAAGGTTCGATCAAGTATGTGTTATTATCCGATTGACCTGATTTTTTACAAGACTAATCGAAAATTATTTTATGGTTATCGAACGGCTTGAATGTTTTACAAAATATATATAGTGTCTAGAATTTCAGGGGGTCACGTGACCCCCTGTGCCCAATGTAAATCCGCCTCTGGTTGTAACAAGGTGGTGTGGTCAAAGAATGGAGACAATGTTGGTGGTGGTAGAGAAACGAAGCAGTGAATGACGGTGTAAGTGATGACATTAGTGAGCGGTGATGTAATCGTGCTAGTGAAGAAGTTGGGTGAATGTAGTAGAAAGAGAGTGGCGGTGTTGCAGAGGTGGCGTGGTGGTAATAACAAGGTGGTGGCGATGGTAAAGGTGACACCACTGGGTGGTGGCGTCAGTAGCGAGTGCAGGGATAGTAGAGGGGTGGTTGTAGTGATGGCAGCAGTGTAATGGGGGTGGAAGTTGTGGCAGCAATCCAGTGCCATGGTGGCGAAAGTATTGTAGCTATAGTAGTGGTGGTGATAGTGGTGACAGCAGCAGTCTTGGAAGGCGGTGGTTGTGGCGATGGCGATGATGGAGTAGTCGTGGTGTGGTAGGGGTCGTGTTGCTAGTGGTAGAGGTAATGGAATATGTTGGTAACAACGGTGGTTATGGAGGGCGTGGTGGCAGTTGTGGCGAAGATGGAGAAACGGTGATGTGGTAGTCGAGGTGATGGTGGTGGAGTTGGTTTGGCTGAAGTAGTAGCTATAATGGTGGTGATACTGGTGGCGATCGTGGTTGGTGGTGGTAGTGGTGGTGGCAGGGGTTGTTGTGGAGGATGGTAGTGGTGAAGGTAGAGGTGGTATATAATTAGTGACAAATTCGGTTAGAATTAAGTAGGTATCATGTAATTAATTTGTGTAACTTTTTAAACCTACATTTTATGAGGCACTAAAATCTTAAGTATGATAAGATATACTCCCTCCGTCCCTTTTTAAGTGTGTTACCTCGTAATTCCAACTTATTTTCTCTCACATCAACTTTTACAACTTTTACATCTACTTTCCACTACTTACCCTTATCAATATAATAATACCCACTAACTTTTCAAAAAGGAATCTACTTTTAAGGGCAAAATAGGAAATGTACCCACTAACTTTTCAAAACACACACTTATTAATGGACAGCCCAAAATGGAAATGTCTACACTTATTAAGGGACGGAGGGAGTAATTATCAAACCAAGGTGGTGTTTGATAAAACTGAAATGAATGTTCAAAAAATTAAGTACTGAAAACTGAATACTAAACTTTTTTTTTTTTTGGTACTTCGGAAATATGAATACTAAACTTTTTAAGTTGAGAAGTTGGTTGATAAAAATATCAAAAGCTTAATTAAAAATAATTGATACAAATATAAATGAATTTGGGTGAAAGTATTTCTAATTGTTCTCTTTTAATTTTATAATGGATGTCATATTTTATCGGTGGTCGTGGTGGCAGTGGAGAGGTGATGACTCCCTGTGATGTGATGGTGGAGAGATGGTGGCAGTTGATAGTTGTGGCGGTGCCTGTAGTAGGGGAGGTGGAGTGGCGGTTGTTGTAACGAGGTGGTGTGGTGGAAGAATGGTGACAATATTGGTGGTGGTGGAAAGGCGACGATGGTGGATAATGGTGCAAGTGATGATAGTAGCGAGTGGTGGTGTAGTCGTGCTGGTGAAAAAGTTAGGTGAATGTAGTAGCAAAATATGATGTACATATGGAGAGATGGTGGTGGTGGTGGAGAGATGACGATAGTGGTGGTAGTGATAATGCTAGCAGCGCTAGTAGTGGTGAACCGTTGGAGTGGTATTGGTGGTAATAATTGTAGCCATCATGGGGTGGTGGTAGTGATGGCAGCACAAGAGTGGGGGACGTAGAGGTGGCGGCGATGGATTGTCGGTGGCGACGATGGTAGAGGTAATGGTAATGGTGATGGTGGAGGTGGTGACGAAGCTAGGGTTGTAGTGGTTGTAATGGTAGCTATAATTGTGGCAATAGTGACAGCAGTCGTGGAATGGTAAAGAAATGTGCGGTACATAACTTAACTACTGACAAATACAACCAGAACTAAGTAGGAACCAGACTACCTAATGTTTATACTCCCTCCGTCCCATTTTCATAGTCCAGTATTCCTTTTTGGGACGTCCCAAAATGTAAGTCTACTTTCCAAAATAAGCAATAGAAAGTTAATAAAGTTACATTATTACCCTTTTGTTTGAATTAAAGTACTATTATTTCATCAATCAAATCACCTTTTTGAGAGGTCATAAATAGAAAATTGAACACTTTATAGTGTAATCATTGTGTCCCCTTAAAAAGTTGGAATCCCCAAATGGGACTATGAAAATGGGATGGAGGGAGTATTTTTTTAAGCCTACATTTTAAGAGCTACGTAAACAAATATTAAACAATCCAACTTAATGACTTAATACATTCTATTTCATGTGCTAAATTTAGCAATAAGGTAAATTTACCATAAATCCAATATGATAAATTAATAGTAATTAATAAATTTACCATTAAATGCAAGATGAAAAAAGATAATTTATCATGAAGGTTAACGGACGATGGTAAATTAATTGAATACAATAACGTTATCATAAATGCAAATTCACCGTAAACGCAAAACAATTGATAAGGGATAAAAGTAGCTCATCATATAATTAGAGGATGCAAACATATAGCCGACTGATGTCATGGATGAGAACATAAATAGGTGGCGCTTTAGGACCATAATTCAATTCTTTTCTAAATTCACATTGCCGTCATCTTTTTTAAATTCTCATTGCTGTCATCGGTAATGCCATAATTTTATGCAAATTGTGGCAGTTTAGGAATAGCTATAGGGTAAACTCAAATACAAAACTACCGTACGTTGTCACGGAAGAATACAAATAAATTTATCAAATATATCTTAAACGCTCAAATGCTATAGAACAAATTGTAAATTGAAATTACATGGAGGTTGAACAAGCTAGGTGAGAATTGTGTACGTGATATAAAGATGTGTCAGTGACTCTTTGTATAACACTCCCTTCCGTCCCCAAATAAGAGTGTAGTATTCCAGTTTGAGTTGTCCATTAACAAGTACTTTGATTTTAAAAAATTAAGGGGTAAAAATTTGTACAAATATTATTAGAGGCGGGTACTTTTACTTTGATATACAGGAACCAAAGTACTGCAGATGTTGGAAAGGCCTGAATAATGTAATGCTTTGCTCATTGCACACGGCATATCCAGGCAAAGCAAAACATAGAAACACATGCATTCCAATTTACACCAGAAAGTACAGATCAGCATAAGTAAGGTCACGCAGCCCATGCTACAACTTACTTGCATGAAACAGCTTAAACACTTATGAGCCTTGATACACTAATCATTACCATTGATATCTACAAGAGGAAAAGGAAAAAGCAAAGGATTAAGAGTCGCCACCTTGTTGTCGCAGAGCAAGCAGCTCAAGGCGCCAGCGCCTATGTCTATGCCTTCACAATCACAGCTCAAGTTAAGCTCCTGCCAAGATAAGTCATCTTCCTTTGTGGCTATTTGTAATAACGGGCAACAGTGGAAGCACCAAGGATCCTATTTACCCATTTTGTTGTGTACCCATGTAGCAGGTCACTCTCAGCAACATGATTATGTTTCCAGATTACTGTGTTTCGAAATTCCGACAAGATCTTGTGGTTATGAGCGAGTTGCTACATGGGTACAGAGTCAAAATGCTGTACAGAGGTTGTCGATCGTTATGTTAGAGGAACACTCCTGTTGGATTAACCTGCTTCTCTTATGCTCAGAAATAGTCACTCGTGAAATTGCCATAGCTAGGACGTCAACCAAATCACAGTCATCATCCTTGGTATCCTTAGTCGGGTTATAGGAAGTGAAAATTAATTTAGAGTCATCACCGAGAAAGAGGCCGTTGGCTACTGACTTGTTTATCTCCGCCCTCACCCCAGATACGGCAGTAGTCACTAGTGGCGATGTTAATCTTACATGGGTTTTCGTTTTCAGATTGAAAGTAGATGTCCTCAATGTGGGTTCTGTGTGGTACAAAATCCATGGGTGACCTGGAAAAATTCACATCAGAACAAATTTTTACAAAAATCAGAAATGACAAGACAAAATTTGGTTTTGCAAAAAGTGAAGCAGAAGAATGTATATTATTTGAACATGCAAAACGACCATTAAGAAGAGAAACTAAGCTCAGCAAGCTCATTGCATTGGGAGCAATGAGTTTGTTAACTTCAATGAATTGGTGATCTTATTAGGAAGTTGGTACATTCATTTTCACGACAATTAATAAGAAAAAGATTGTTTAACCGAATGATACACCAGTGAATTATTGTTTGGGCCATTGTCATTGTTAGGAATTTGAGTTTACTATTATTAAGTGATGGTAGTTTGGTCTTCCAAATCTTGTAAATCTCAGTGACATTTGGAAACAAATTCATGTCCGTGTTCAAAAACAATAGCATCATCATATTATTGTTTTCTCTGTTTAACTTGAGAATTAGGGGCTATTTTTTAATAAAACTATCTTCTAAGATTCCTGGAGCCGCCGCTGAAAGAAGACGACCACTTCTTGATTCTAATCATCATTGATTATGAAAGGGGGAAAAAACGGTCTAAATGGAAAAAGAAAGGTATATTGGAGCTTACTCAGTACTTGGTCAGCAGTTAACCTCGATGAAACATCCCTAGTCAGCATATGAGCAATCAGATCACGAGCAAGTTGGGATACTGATTCCCATACTCCACTGCAAAAATTAAGTTTCACATTCTTCACAGCCTCAAACACGGAATCCAAGGAATCACCTTGAAATGGAAGCTCGCCAACCAAAAGTGCATGGAGGAGGACACCAGCACCCCATACATCCACTTTCTCTGAATAGTTGCCGGCCAAAACTTCAGGGGCAACATAGGCAGGGCTTCCAACCACACCTGTAAGGCTTTGACCTGTAAAAGAGAAGCATATTTTGGAAAGTTATGCATAGTTGCATAGTTGACACAAGGAAAACGGTGGAGGAAACTACAACAAAAACCACTTTGACAATTAGAAGAAATGATGAAGTCTTCTCGCAGTAGCATTTACTCTAATTGGTTAAACACTAAGAGACTAAATCCAGATGCGATGTTCAAGGAGTCTAAATTCATAGGACCCACATGGACATGATTTTGAGCATTGGATCTGATGGCATGGACAAAAGGGGGCAGAACGGCACTACTTGTCTACTTAAACTTCTCCTTTTTCTTCAAGTCCGACGTTAATAGTTCCATGGGCAACTGGTTTATAAGCCAATAACCCCAAAGTTTAAACAATCGTCATCCGGGTTCAAGCTTTTTCACGTAACCTGTGGCATCTCATACGCAAGTTTCATTGGTCAGGGACCACAGAAAGCTGACACATTCGCAATTAGATCAGTTAAAAAACAAAGTTGTATTGGCTTTTCGTCTTCAAAGGTAAACCATTACTTGTAGCAATCACACATTACGCACCATTCCCAGTGTTCATCATATTCTTAGGTAGAGTGGAAGGTAGATGGTTTCTTAGACTGAGTGAAAATAAGAAGCTAAAGATAAATCCAAGAATTGCTATAATTAAGGGTTGCCTATGGTTGTAAGTTGCAACCTTCGTAGTAAATAAAATTACTAGCACCAAGTAATATGCCATAAAGCAAAACGGTACACAACTCAACACTGATGAATTTTAACTTCTATCATGGATTTAAAACATCAGACAATTACAAATCCCTTTCTCTCCTTTCTATGATAACTGTACCCACAGTAACCAATGTAAACTTGGGATGGCTAAAAATCTCAGCAGTCGCAAACACTCTCATTTCAGTTGGACTCAATTCACACAAGCTTTATCTATTATAGCAAGATCAGGGGTCTACAATCTACATCACCAATAAACTCTTCATAATCAAAACTTAGTAAAATAACAAAGTACGCATGTCGCATTTACAAGAATTTAAGCACAAAGTACACATGTCGCATTTACAAGAATTTAAGCAATAGCCCAGCTGAAAAACTACAAACAAGAAAGAAGCAGTGCAGCAAAAGCAAATACACCAATAAATATATCTAATGTTTCTAGGGACGTAAAGTTAACCTCAAGAAAGGTATGCAATAAAAGTTGATTTAGCTGTAAAATTCTAGTATGATGGAACTTCAAATTACTTGAGTACACAGCAACGAATTCAAATTAGGATGGGATTTTGAAAATTGGCCGTTATGGGTATTATTACCATTCGAAATTCTCACAGCTAACCCAAAGTCCGCAAGCTTCATTTGCCCTGAAGTTGTGAGTAGGATATTCTCAGGCTTTATGTCCCTATGAACAACACCCATGTCATGGCAATACTTAATAACCAACATCAGTTCCTTGAGTAACTTAGCAGCTCTCTGCTCGGAATATCGGCCTTCCCTAGCCATTTGGTCAAGCAACCTTCCCCCCGAGCAAAGCTCCATAACCAAATGGAAAGATTCAGGATCCTCATAAACTGCTTTCAGAGTGACAACACCCGGATAACCAGAAAGGTGCTGCATTATCTCCACTTCTCTATGCACAATCTCTTCTCCCTTACGCAATGTTTTGCAAGCAAAATCCTCTCCACTTGCTTTACTCCAACACAAGACAACAGAACCAAATTTCCCTTTCCCAATGGTCGCACCCATATGATACTTCTGTTCAATCTTGTTCTTCCTACCCAGTCGAGTTGCTGCATCAATACACCCAATTTTTCTCTTCAGACCCCTTGACAGAGGGTCTGAACATATGCATACACGAGGAGAGGCAGTGACGACTACGTTAACTAAACCTTTACAAGAGCCAATTGTTTCTATAGTGACTTCATCCTTGCATTTCTTTTTCTGCCTTGAGTAATCTTCCATTGACAAGTGTGACCGAACGATTGGTAATGGATTTGGCCCCTTTTGGCATGTCGGTAGAATATCATCTCCCTTCCTCTTCTTCCCCAGGAACTCCATTCAAAAATCCAAATTAGCAAATACGACAAATATCAAAAATCCATAACCAATCCTATACGGCCAGTGAAATCACTCTAAACCTACCTTAACTAAACATTAGATTAGTCCCTTTCTCAATAACTCTCCAGAGGTCCCCCAAAGCAAGCAGTACTCGATATTTTACGCTAGTAACTAAGCTTCACTAAAACCCAATGCATCCAAAGGTTCCACTTTTGATTGAATCCGGCATTTTCAGCCAATGGGTTTCAATAAAAACCAAAGTTCATTTAACTCAATAGCCATTATCTTCCCCTTTGGCCCTTTCCACATAAACCCCCCAAAATCCCACAAGCTAAACAGTACTTGATAACTAATTCTAGCAGCTAAGCTTCACCAAAAACCAATGCACCCAAAGGTTCCACTTTTGATTGAAACCTGCAATTTCAGAAAATGGGTTTCCATTAAAAATTAAAAAAAAACAAATTTATTAAACGCACTACCCAAAACTCTAGCCTAAGATTCTTAGGTAAAATCAACAAGTTAATTAAACCAAAAAACAGAAAAATAAATCAACACTTACCTAGGACGTAGCCTCTTGATCTTCTTCTTGCGACCCATTTGAGCCGTAAATTCTGGGTTTCTAAACATCGATGATTTACTTCGTTTAACAGCGACAATCTGAAAATACAAAAGGGAAACCCCAAATTACTGCCAATTTGAGAGAGAGGGAGTGAGTGATTTGGGGAAGAAATGTGAAGTTTCAAGATTATCTTACCTTCATAGAGAAGGAAATCAACTGTGATGATTTGAAGTGATTTGGGGAGAAATTGAGAAGGCTTCTGCTATGGCGAAAGTTTGGATCATTTCCTCAGACAGAGTATCGCACGTGATCTGCAACTGCCACTGCACGGCTCGCGCGTTTCTTTAATGGAGTACGTATCATATTTTCCAATTTTTATTTATTCTTCTAATTATTTGCCACGTAGGAAATTACGATAAAAAGAAAATAATTATAATGCAATGTGAGGCTTTTTTTTTTTTGGCCAGGTAGAAAAATAGTATTATTAAAACAGAAAATAATTATAATGCTATGTGTGGCATTTTTTATTTTTTTGGTGCGGATGTGTGGCAGTTTTTTTTTTTTCTTTTTTTATACCAACAAATACATAAGATATTCATTCTAGTAAGTTCACACAAGCAAACTATTAGTACATTTTAAATGGCGAGAATGAACGGATTTTCATTTTTATAATTTATATAGGACTCAAGATCCTCTCATGTGATGATCTCTCATGTGATCCCTCATGTAACGCAAAATAAATACATCGAGACTTGCAAAATGAGTTGTTAAATATATCGAGACTTGACTTGTGGTCAATCCCGTTTTTCGTCACACGAGGGATGGATCTTCATTCCATTGATGGTGTTTACTATATTTGTTAGCCAAATGGTTTTTTGAGAATAAGAGAACATCTCAAACTTACAGCTTGGCAAGTTGCCTCTAAACCAAACGACCCTGCTTTATACCAATTGTGTTACATTCGGAATGATACTGACGGTAATTTCTTACCATTTTTGGCAACGTTTCCACGGACCGGTTATCGACGAACAAGTAGAATGGAGAATTGAAGATCGCTATTTCACGTGGGCCGGTCATCGACAACTTAGCAGAATGGAGATCCCTATTTCATGATAACAATAAATGCACGAGAGCTATTTCATGATAACAATCAATGCACGAGAGCTCCCGCTCGCAGCCAAGTCTGGGAGTTTCGGAAAAGGTACCTCCCGTCTCTTGATCACAATGCCAGAACAAATACGATTCGGAACAGTTCCAAAAGAGAGATTTGAAGAGCATGATTAACTATGAATACCTACAGCATATGAAGAGACAAATAAAAAGAGAGAACATCACTTGAAAACATATCGGCACATAAACGACCTCATTCCAGTTAGATCGCAAATTTTAAAACAGCAGAGTAAATTGAGAGAGAAATTTAGAATCCAAGAGCATGGGTACAACTTACAAGAAGCAAAGAACAGCAATTCCTAGCTGCCACTATTCTAATACTGCGCTTCATTATTCATCATGCGCGAATATTGCAAGCATACTTAGTTTCTCTCCCTAGTGTACAAAATTCGATAAAAATTCGTCCAACCCTTGGGCCTCCCCTTTCTGTTACATATCTATAACACAGAACAACCCTTCTCAGTCAGAAGCATGCGGAGTGTTTCGCCTGTTTCCACTAACCTAGCATCTGTAAATGCTTTTAGAAGCCTATCACATGTAGAGACATCGAAATCTGCTGCAGCAGATTGTTTCCACTGGTCAATTACTTCTCCTGCCTCCCTCAAATGCCCAAGCATGAGATAAGATGAAAGGACGCATAAATAATTCCTACTTGTCATTTTCTGTTTCGTCATCCTCAGTGATTTCCAGATCTGATCAAGTTTATCTTTATTCCCCAAACCAGCATACAATATGATTAGGAAGTCGTATGTTATCCACTCTCTTTGCGTAATAATACCCTTTTCACTTTCAACTAGAGAATTGGGGTCCGAATTTACAAGATGACCCGATGTAATATAAATGTTTGCTAAATTTGCATATCTCATCCAACCTTCATTAGATGCAAAGTCACGAGTCATTTCAGCAAGAATACTTTTGACTCCATCGATGTCCATTATTGCGGCACATGAACTTATCCACAGATTATAAGTGAACAAATCAGGGGCAACCTTTCGGCATTTGAGTTCTTCGATAACAGAAGGAACCTTCTCCGCTTGCCCAACTGAAATGTACAAGGTCATCATCTCATTGTAAGTGAGGGCGCTCAATGAAAGGTTTGCTTCTTTTGCTCTCTCATAAAGTCCCTCAGCCTTTTCAGTTAGTTTGGCCGCAGCATATGAGTGAAGTAGAGAAGTGTAAGTTTCACTAGTTTTCGCAGTGGAAGGGAGACCTTCGAAGTATCGCTCTGCAGCATCAATGCCAAACACTTTTGTCATCAAGTCAATGCGGACTGCATAGTCGGAGTCTGATACCTCAAACTCTTCATGACTTACCATCCATTCTGATATCTGAAAACCCAGCCTTGTTAAAAAACAGTAAATGCTACTGGTACAAAAAAAATACATGACATTAAATAAGAGGGCATGGACATGCTTCAATTGATTGAAAAGAATGAAACGAAGTACTGTTAACCGATTCAATTTAAAGCCAACTCCCCAACCAGAACAGAGATTGTCCCAACAATCTTCCTCGTGGTCTTCCAAGTTCCAATAGTTCTAACATTTGTACATAAACAAACAAAAATAATCCCAACAAAGTTTCTTGAGATTGCAGTTACATGTCAGAGCATATCGCATTCAATTGAAACTTCGAACATCTATCAGAATAAAAAGTTAACTCAGTTGGCCTGGATGATGCTATGTTAACATGCCGAACTTTGCCTTCCAATATGCATTTGGCAGAAGGAATAACACAAATCCTAATACTCTGTCTGCCCATTCAGATAGAAGGGTCACAATAAATAAAAAAATCCACAGGTTTATGGCCAATGGTAAGACTTTTGAGTCCGAAACTGCGTTAATGAGAAATCAACAGGCATTTCAAGATATATTGCTCAAAAGAATCAACACAGCATGCACCATTAAACAAAAGAAAGAAAGGTTTTGATTGCTTTCCAAGAAGGTAATTTACAGAGGAGGAAACAAATAAAAGTGAGAGATCAGAGATCAAAACTACACATTTCTCTTTCTGCATAAACAAGTTGATGGAAGATTGGAGACGAAAAGGCAAGCCTCTCAATTACAGGAATTCATCTAAAATGAAAAACAACATGCCTCTAGGATTAAGGCTTCAGAAGGTATGTTTGCCATTTTTCCACTTGCAGGTAAGTTTTCTGGTTTTGCATATCCAACCAAATCAAATTAGTAAGTTTCTATATCCTACCAAATCGAGCTAGTAATTTGCTATTAATACTTCAATAAAAGCCAGTGTGGGGTATAGCGCTGGATAAAACCCGAATAAACTGAACTCCGGAAACAAGCACAAGTCAAATGGACCTAGACACTGCAAATTGGCTGTGCTAGCATGTACTTGCAATTCTTCAAGTTAGCCAAACTGATTCCTCCACTTCTCCTTTTGGGATCCCTTCTCTCAGCATTAAGTAAATAAAACTAGTCATGACAAATACTATCACTAAGGGCATCTCCACCTGCTAGCCTTTACTCAAACTGAGATAGGAGTTCAAAACCCAAATCCCTATCCACTACTTCGCTCAAACTCAATTCAACATTATTCCATCAAAACCAAGGGAGACTCTTTCTTCTATCTAAAACCATAGAAGTCTATTTCCCGACTTTCAAATTAAACTCTGCCATTAGTGAGTAACAGAATTCGCTCATACCCCAACGGATTACGTGTTGGTACGCGTGTTCCGAGATATGGTACACTTGGGCTTTGAGCCTCCGAAAGTGTAAATTTGGCAATCCAAAGCGATCCTGAAGTTTTTTCTCTTTATTTCCTTGAGAATTTTCCTAATAATGCAAAATAAAATGTAACGAAGCAAAAGATAGAGCTCTAATAGTGGAAATCTATAGAAATTTTGACAAAATTATTGTAAAAGAATGATTCACTCCAATAATTTGAGAAATAACAAACTTTCAATAGACTAGTAGATTCATATATTGTAATTAACAGATAGATGTCTACCTCTACCGTACCATATTTTAAGGTATGTAGCGTACCGCGTTCCCGCTTCCCTTCCTCGTACCGGAAGGATCCGTGTTCAAGGTATCATAGGGTCAAAGACTTTTCCACAAAATTATGCTTAAATTGGAATTTCCTCATTGGAATGCATCATATCAAACAAAGCTTTTGCTCAAATTTACCTTCATTGAACTAAAAGATAGAGGAATTGGCTGCAGATGGTACAACCCTCTTTAGTTTTTACATTCTCTTTTATGAATAAAAGTCTCCAACCTCATCAAATTTAACAATCTACTTAATCAGGCACATTCAAACTCCAACCCTGGCACAATTTTTTCTTCAACAAACCAAACTACTCGCATTAGAGAATCTCCAACCCTTACTCAAATTTGGTATGAACCACTCCAACTGACAAATCCAAACCCAAGCACAAACTAGAGTAAAAGTTTCATTCAGGGCATTGTTGTAAATTGTGAAAAGCAGGATAAGCCTTTAAAAAATTGAGTCAAAATTTGAGTCTCCATTGATTTGGCTAAAGATTTGAGTAAAACCCATCTAGTACGAGTTTGAGTCAAGGCCCGGAGTGAGTTTAGAGGGCTTTTTACTCGGAATTTGGTTTTTTGTAAAACTCAATCAAGTGTGAGTTTGAGTCGAGGCCTGGAGTGAGTTTAGATGGCTGTTTACTCTGAATTTGGTTTTGAATCAATCAGGAGATGCTCTTAAAACTAAAATTCACGAAACTAAAATTCACATGCACAAGCAACATTCCAATCAAAACAAAGACACCAATTTGTCCTGAAAGACAATTTGGAGTCGAATCAAAGACAAATAAACTTTCACTTCGATTTCCCTCCCTCTGTAATCATCGAAACAGAACTACTACAAAAAAAAAAACCGTATACGTGAACAATTGAACAAAAGGAAAAAAACATTTGGCAGCAAAAGAGGTAGGAAATAGACCTCGAGGGCGTGCTTGAAGCGCCGTGAATTCCGGAGCTCTCGGGAGATGAGTCGGATGTCAGAGACGGTAATTTCGCGGCCCTCGGAGGCCCATTTCTGGAGGACGGTTGTGGCGCTGCGCTTGGGGAGTCTGAGCCTGAATATTCTGCTCTTCAGATCGTCATCGGCTTCTCCTCCATTTTCATCGTCGGTTTCTTCCTCTATAGGAGCATGAGACACCTCGAGAATAATTTCTCTCGATGAGGACAGGGATCTGAAGCGACTTCTTTGGCCTCTGCAATTTACGAGAAGAAAGATCAACTTTCAGTAACCACTGTGTGTGCATATATACATATACATATACATATATATACAGAGAGAGAGAGAGAGAGAGAGAGAGAATTGGGTGTGAGTGGAGAAACCGAGTGAGAGCGAGGAAGATTGAGCGAGCCGCCATTGAAGGTGTTCGATGGATGTTTACATCTGGTATTGTTTCGGCTGTTTTAGTGGAGTAAATGTACAAACTTCAGAAAGTTGAGGGTGCAAAAGTTGTAATTAGGAAAAGTTGAGGGTAGTTTGGGCAAAATGTTAGTAAGAAATTAACCTAACGTCTAGTTTTCCGTTGAGTTTCCTGTTTTTAGCTAAAATTACTAAAAAATCCTAAAAGTAATTGATATATGTGAGGAAAATGACCCGTCTCAAAATTCGTATTTAGGAGTTTTAGGAAACGAGAAACTACCTCTAAGCTTTTGGTTTTTTGCATTTTGAGTTGATATATGTCAGAAGAGTGACATGTCTCGCAAAACATAAAAACCCAAAAATCCCGATAATCCACCCAGTGAAACACGCGGGGCTTAAATATGCTCGAATATGACACATAAATACTAAGGTCATTTCAGTTGCTTGTTTTAATTTGATGATTTTTAGAAGTCAAAAGCAGCCCATCTTATTAGGCCCATCAACTGCAATCTAGTCAATAGGATAACCAACTTTAGAAAAATAGGTTAAAAGATTAACCAGGAGATAAAAAAAAAACGTGCAAAATGTCTTCATCCTGAAAAGAACACAGGACGAAAGTCCTACTCGGCCGAGCCGTCAAACTCTACGATGATTCAAACTTCAAATAATATCCTTATTTATCAATTATCATCTTTCTTGCGGAATTGTTATAAAAAATCTGAACCATTAAAAACACTTTTGAACCTCACACCCTACACCTAATTTATAGTGCATCCAGCCCGCACCACAGGGCCTCCGGAATTCGAATACTCGAAGCATGGTGACCGTTAAAGTTACATCTCTCTCTCCCCGTACGCATAAGTTGTAGGTATACACAAAACAAAACTTTTTGTAGCCTTAGAACGTTTTGAACTTTTATAACTTGCAAGGAACAGGTGACTTGTTCGTTCGTACTTTCTTCATTTTTTTAAGGTAAAAAAAGCCTTAGGCTTAAAGGGAGAATGTGTCTAACAAAGCATGATTCCCAGGCGTGTTTCTTTGCTGCATTTTCTTCGCGTTTACCCTTATCCAATACTATAACTTTCCCAACACGTTAATCTCATAAGAAGAAGTAGACGGCCGGACGCAATTCTCTTCGGCCCGATGTTTGGATTAGACGGTCCAGTTTCGCACACAGAACCAATCGCATTACCATGCGAATGATCCAAACCATTCATATCACAAGTATTAAGTTGATCGGATATTTAAAAGTGTCTAGCCGAATTATGTTTGTCTCAAGATAAATAGACAATCATTTACAACTGTTGATTCTTTCCGAGATGAATGTCATCAAATCGGAAATTTACAGATGTCCAATTGAACGGGTTTTTTTTTCTCGTAAACAATAAGTGAATAGTACTTTACGAAATGAACTATTCAGATCACCCAAATAAAACTACAGTTAGCTCCCCGCCTCGAAAGTGTACTACTCTATATAAATGTCGGACCGGAGAGAAACCAATTCCCAAGTAAAGCAGAAAATGGTTCAACATCATATGTATAAATAAATATATTGTCTTCTATATATATATACACGAAGAGAGAGGCTTAGATCATTGATTGTACCTTAAAGTTTACTAACTGGTGGAGAGAGAGAGAGAGAGAGAGAGAGAGAGAGAGAGAAACTCTGTTGGAAATGTGTACACCAAATTCATCAGCTTCGAACAAGCTTCAAAGCTTGGTGAAAGTGCTATATCGGTATCGGATTTGCACCACAAATCGGCTGCGGGAACCCTTTTACCGTGCTGCTTCTAATTTTCCCTCAAACTACTTCAATTATGGCCGGTATTCTTCCAGTATTCATCAGGGTTTGAAGTATATTCCTACCAATTCTGGAATCCCTACAAAGGCTACGGCTGACATGTTAGTGTTCTTCAAAGTTTTTTTTTTTTTTTTTTTTACTTCTCCCTCCCAATTGAAGTAATATCGATCCAAGGTTTTAAACAACTGTAGCGGGACGCATGACAGTAAGTAATAGACGTATCAAATGATATGTGATGGGAATCTGGTATAGTGATCGTGAATGTTTTAAAATTATTTTACCACGAAAGCATTTCAAGGGGTCATAGGGTCATGTAAGTTTCGGCCGTAGCACTTATCAAAAAAGTTTCGGCCGTAGCTTCGGCCTCGAAGCGGCCGAAAATCGGATATGAAGTGATATATATTGCCTATCGGCCAATGGGTGTGTGACTTTTGTATATTTATGGGATTGTTTTTTGATTTTTTTTTTGTTTGTATGCATTGCAGAGTAAAGGATGGCATGGACAAGGTTCAACCATCTGGGCCTCCTCCTCGGAAACCCATTTTCCCAACATGGTACGCATTCTAATGGTTAAAGCTCGATCTCCTCCATACTCCATCTCTCGTCCCTCTTCCAATTTCCACTTTGTAGGCCCATATTGATGGTTCGAAGTTCGAACCTCTCCTAGTCCTTTCAGCGAAACAACTTCTCTGTGAAAAATCAGCTTGATTAAAAATATAGAGGACATAATTAATTCCTATTTTGTTTTGAAAAATGGGCGGTTGAAACTAAATCATATTTACTGTATATTTTATAACCAGAATACGAGTTGTTTGTGTGCCTATCGAGGTCCGATCAAGTTATTAATTTGTTATAGAGTATGAGTTCCACTAGATGATATCGTTGTGAATTCCAATCGTTAGTGTGGGCCGAGAATAGGCAGAGTGGAGTTTGGAGGTGCAAGGAGAGACATAGAGTGTAAGGAGGAGCTTAAGTACCCTATCTACATTCATGTGTTCTATGCATATGTGTTTTGTTGCATATAAGTTATGCTAGCTGTCCATGGATCGGTTTTGGGCGGATCAGGTCGGTTCCCAAACCGATCCACTCGTCGCAGATTGTCGTATTCTCCATTCGCACCCATCCATGAGTAAAGCACATTTGGGTCAATTCAGTTGCGAATCAAGCGGATAAGGGGAGTGGAAAAGGGCGATTGGGCAGATCTGGCGGATTGAACCCGAACCGAATCCACCAAAACTAGAATATTAGGTTCCGCATCGATCAGTAACATATCTGGGCGGATCGGTTGACCCACTGGGTAACCCCCTAGTACTAAGGTTTCGCAATGCAAAAAAATGATCAGATATCTAAATTTCAAACAATCTAGGATGGATGTAATTAATAAGGATCTTACTAACCTCCGCCCAATATTATACATATAATAATGACAAACAAGTTCGGATATATCAACATAAATTTCACGGATATCAATTTACTTTTTTCGGATACAGATACACTTTTTAAACATTGTCATCTGCCCTATGGTGGAGGTTAGCATTTTCCAATTAATAACAGAATCAACTATATGATTGAATGGTTTGGTAAAATTAATTGTTTCATGTTAATAGGTTCTTCAAATTGTGATTTTTCCAAGGTTGAATGTAACAACCAGTCCATTCCATCATGGTCAAATTAGTTCATTTATTTATTTTTTGGTTTACCTTGTTGCCATATTCTGACTTTGAAGCATTCAAATTGGTGTCTGTGTGTGTTGATTAATTCTGGAGGAATATTTAATAAAAAGTTTTGAGACTAATATGTAATTAATCATCCTTCTGTGCAGGGCAAAATGGCTATTCGGTTCCCTGTTATCTATAATACTGCCTTTCTGGAAGCTTAAATGGGGAAGTTTAATCTTATTAGAAGGTATGTTCTCTATTTTTTTTTCTTTTTTTCATTCTTCATTCCTAATCTATTACATGGAGAGGGAGGAATGGGACTAGATTCCGAAATGCAGTGTGTGACATCCAAAAATTATACCGCATGAGCTCGCCACCACTTGCGGTAAACATATTATTTAACTCTTTCATATAATGCATATTTTTTGCATTTTGACTTTTGGTTCTTTAGACGAGTACGCCTAGAGTACATCCCTAACAAACCAAAAAAATTTGTAACTAAAAAATTCATAAACCACCACATCATCAAAATTCGTAAACACAAAAATTTCTCACTTAAAGCCGTCTTTCTTTTCTTTCTTTCTTTTTACCTTGAGCCATCTTTTTTTATTTATTAAAATTTCGTAAAAGTAATTACAATAACTGGTAAAAGTAATCACAAAAATTCATAAATCAACAATTACAAAAACTCATATTTTTTGCCACAAAAATCCGTAAAGTAAGCTATAAAATTTGTTACAAGTGTGTACTGTACACCAAAAATAAAATGAGCCATAAAAATTCGTAAAATAAACCACAAAATTTTCAATGGGGTTGTGTGCTCTAGATTTTACCCTTTCAGATATGCATATTCGTATTGCTTATTTCATTTCGGATGCCATGGAATATTGGATTGACCAAATCCGGCCAAATTAACAAATAAATAAGAACTACACGGACAATTCACACTATTATAGGAGTAGTATATTCTTCAATAAAAACATGATACAATGTAGATAAAGGACGATTAATTTCCTTTACAACTTTTCCAACGAGGGGTGAAAATAGGATTTAAAGCAAACTAGGGGTAAAAAAGGAAAGAGAATCCTTTCCGACCCGGTGGGAGCTTTTTCTTACTGTTTATTGGCTTATCTACCATTTTAGTACCTACAAAATATACCAAGTTTCAATTTCGTCTTTACAAAATATTTTGTGTCAATTTCATCCTTATAGTTTCAAACGAATTTCAATTTTGCCCTTCCGTCAAATTAATGACGGAAAATGTTTATGTGGCAAACGGAAAATGCTTAAAATAACAAAAAAAATGTTTAAAATACCGAAAAAAATTATTATTCTCCAAAAAAATGATAAAAAAAATTACAATTTTTTTTTAAATACCGGAAAAAAGTCATTAGACAAAAAGTTAATGAAATTTTTCTATTGACTTTTTTTGGAGATTAATCATTCATATCAACGAGAGGAATCAGAAAATATAAAAATATGGGTCAAAGTTAAAAAAAAATCATATAAGACGACACTTGATATCCAAAAAAAAAAAAAGTAATTCCTTTAGTCGATAAATATGGGCCGAATTAGATAAAAAGATTTTCCAAAGACGAAAGAATACCAAATAGCTATTCTTTTTTGTTATAAAGTGTTGGCTTTGGCCCAAGGGGTGTTTTAATTTCTCCAACCTTGGTTTGAGTCCTCTCTTTTCTCCCTCCAACTTGATGCACCCATTGTCAAATTTTCTTCAATAAATTTTATTGCCGTTT